>WBMV01003880.1:1147353-1291952 GCA_013396655.1 Campylorhamphus procurvoides | reverse complement strand
GGTGGGGCAGAGTGAGCCCGCAGGGCTCGGGGGCGGCGGGGCGAGCTGCCTCCAGCTGCAAAATCAGAGCGAAACCTCGGCTTTCGACTGAGTCAGAAAATGGGACAGCGATCCGCTTATTCTCCTTGTTTGTTTTTTTTTTTTATTTTCTCGTTAGTTTATTTTCCGACCCAAAGCCGTTCCTGCCAAAGTTCACGCTTGACAATTACATTATCCGCCCGAAATGTTTTAAAGTGAGTCAAACTCGAGAGGGACTGGGCTGAAACCTGAAGGTTATTGTAAATCAGTGGGGCTGTAACACGGGGTCGGTGTTGCTGTCAGCGGTGCAGCGGCTGAGGGCCGGGCGGGAGCGGCACCGGAGCAGCCGGGCCCTGCCCTGTGGCCGGGCTTTATTCACCCTCCGGAGCTGCGGGAGCCCGTGTAGGCACCTCCAGCCGGACACCTGCTGGCTGCGGGAGGGAAGGGAAGGGCAGGCATTGCAGTGAATGTCAGCCCGCTCTCCTTCACTTCTCCCGTAAGGCGCTGACAGCAGGCACATGCACACAGGCTGGGAAGTCCCGAGGACAGGCTACCCTGAATAGTCTTGGTTTATTTAAAAGCAGCGTCACGTTTTCCTGTGGAAGGGGGACTCGAGACTGGGCTCTGCCGTGTTCTTGCTGGCGGTGTGAGGTGCTGTCCCCAGACGTGTCAGGCTCTTGCGGCCATTCCGGAGAGCACCACATCCTGCAGCCTCATTTGGAGGGCAGTGCTACCTGGTAGGAGTCAGCTCCTGAATTAAACCACCCAGGGCATCCTGGATATACCTGCATGCTCTGAAGGTCAATATTCAATTAACGATTAAAATGAAATAGGCACAAATTGAATTCAGAATTTAATCATCCAGCACTTCTCTGCTCAAAGCTAAATAATGTTTCATCTTCCAGAGTTTTCCAGTAAGTAGCACTGAATCAAGAATGGTTTGGGTACTTGATTCTAATTTTTTCTTTTGTTTCAAACAGAATAGGGGAAATGCCATTAAGTATGTGGGCTAAATGAAAGAGAATACAAAAGCATTCTGGTGAGTCAGTGATAACTGGCTGGGGCAGATGCTCAGTTTGACAGTAACTAAAACAATAATGTTCAAAAGCATAAAATAAAAGGCATAAGAAGTAGGAAAAAGAAGAAAAAAGTTACTTAAAGAAGAAATCCTGCAGCTAAAAGTAAATAAAGCAATATATTTTTTTCTGGCTCCAGTGTGGAAATGAATAGGTTCTTCCAGAACCCGTTGACAAATATTTGAAATGTTGTGACATTTTACAACTTGCTTCATTAATTTATGTTGACAATAAACACAGAAATATTAATTAGAACTGGGAATAAGACCAGGTTCCTGCCAACTTTTTCTTTCTTTGCCTCAAGAAAGATTTAACATTAGCAAGTGTACAGTACTGATTTTGCTGTTCTGTTATGTAAGGTAGCAATCTCTTACAGGTAGTGCACTATATATAGCTTCAATTTCTATTTAAAATAGATTTGCAGAGTCTTCAAAGTTCATCTTCTTACTTAATAATCTTCTGCATCACCAGCACAGATAGCAAGTAAAGCACTCTCATAATGTCCTGAAGCAAAATGCTGCAAGAAAAAAAAAATTAAAAAAAATCAACATTTATGTGATATTTTCTGAATTTTTCTTCTCTTGGTAAGTGACAAGGGCTAGAGTGTTATTTTGTAAGACATTACTTTGTTTTCATAAGAATTATAGGCCAAGATTTTTTAAATTTCACATACCTTGGCCTTTGGTTGCTTGGGCACCTAGAAACAATAATGGATCAAATCTGTTCATTACTTCTCAATTTCACTACCAAAAAATCATGAGCAATTTCTTGAAGTTGCTGTGCATCTTGTGGTTGGATTAGAGTGATACAAAAGACATAAAGTATCTTAGCAAGAGTCATTTTTTTGTACAATTTAACAGTCTCAAAGCTTTAAGATACAGAGCAAGAGTACAAGAGGAATAGTTTTTTGTGAAGGTACTATTTAAGCACAAGGATAAAACCAGATATTTATTTCAGTTTTGCACAGAAGTGGTATCAACCTAACCTGGCAGAACAGTATGAAGTACGATAGTATTCATTAGTGTAGAAACCATTCATGCAAACTATTCCTCGGCACACATTGTCCTGCCCTGTTTAAATATTCCTCTTCCTTTGGGGAGGGATAAAATCACAGAGAGGATGTGAGCTGAGAGTTCACTGCTTGCTTACTGAAGTCAAACAAAGGGACTGAAAATTCCCAGTTGTTTTTATACTTTTATTTTTTTATATTTTTTAAACCATGTGGTTAAAGAAATTTTAACTGTCTGCGTTTTTCTGGTACGACTTTGCACAGTCTGTGTGATGCTGGTGCTGAATATATGCTAAAGTTTGCAAAAACTTACTTTAATGTCATGGAAGAGTGATTTCCCATATCTCTCTTTGTATCGCTGCCGTATATTCATCAAGTCAATCTCACTCCTGGCAATGAGAATCCTAATAACTGTTTTATTGTGAAACCCAAAGTCCTAAAATGAAAAGAGAAGATGAAAGTAGACTTGGCAGTTGAACAATATATGCTTTCCTATTTGTATATCCTCATATTAATGTTTAATAGAAAAAGATAAGATGTATCGATATAAGGTATATAGGGGATTTAAGATATACCTATATAAAGGTGTCCGAGACTTTAAAGGAGTTTAAGCACTCAAGGGTTGTATCCTACAGAGTTCTCATGTGTTCCAGTGATAGAATTCATGTTACTGAATAACAAGGGGTCCCCACGTGCCAGTGTTTTATCCATACGGTGAAACTTTTAACAAGGAAAGTCTGGTGATCTTTTGTCTGGGGGTTGCGGCTGTGACTATCATTATGGAATCCATTCAAACTATACTGAACCCAATAATGTATTTTGCAAGAACTGCTGCTGCATGTGAATTCAGTGAGATTTTTAACCACTGGTTTAGAATTTACATAATGTGTGTTCAGACGTGTTTATTTTAACTATTTCTAAATAAATTTTCATACTGTAATTGTGTGGAGAATGAGGACATCTAGTGGCAATAAAAGTAATCCAAACAGGTTTAGGGTCGGGGTGGGGGCTGACTGATTTAGATTCTTTAAAGTGAAATTGTAATATCAACTAGTAATTGATAGTGAAATCTTGTTCACCATAAAACAAGCAATGAAATGCATTTAAAAGCTGTTTGTAGAAAATCTAATGCGTGTTTGATGGCTAGATTAAAATCTCAGAAACTATTATGGACTATGATTTCAAGCATTAAAATCCTGTGTGGGTTTTTTTATATTGTATTACAAGTGGATATATAAAAAGATTTGTGACTAATGTGGCAAAACCAGACACTATTTTAAATTCTTTTATTTCTTTTGCGAATTTTTTGTGTTCATTAAAACACTGAGAAAATATAGTAAAATATTAATTAAAACAAAATGTAGATGTTTATTCTTAATAACTAAAAACATCTTTCTGCATCACATCCATTGTCTGACTATAATATAGAACAAAACTATGTGATGTTCCTTGAAATTAAAAAAGAAAGTTTCAGCTTAAAAAGCAATCTTGATACAGAACATTGAGAAATACCACCTTTCCTAATAGTTGATATTCCCTGCTACTTTTGGAATGTTTTTTGTGTGTCATGCCAGAATCTTCTTTTGACCAGTCAAACAAAATACTGCCTCTTTCTTTCAGTCCCTGGAATTTTACTTGGTTCTTTGCTGCCACACTTGCTGTTTTAGCTGACACCAGTAGTGGCAGCATCTGGCAGAGAATACTGGGGCACTTTTGAAGTGTTGGTCAAAAGTTCTGACTTGGAATTCCTATCTTTGCATTTCTACTCTAAGGTAATCCTTACTCATGGCTAACTTTTATGACTATCTGCTAAAGATTCCATTTAAAAGATTAGGCATAAAAGATTATATTTTAGTTTTTATATAACATAATGCATCATTATTTTCACTAATGAATGAAAAACAAAATGAAATGTCTTCAGGGACATTCCTCCCTAGTATGAGGAATTTTTAAGTGTTTCTTTGCATTTACCCACATTTCTCCTTGGCACTAATTTATTTTAGTATGTTAACACTTACGCAAAACATAAAAGAACTTGCATGGAGCCCCACAAGAAAATATGCCTATTTGTCTTTATGTAACACTAATTTATTAAAGTTTTAGCAATACTTATTAAATCTCTAGAGACAAAAAATTGCATGGTAGGAAAAGTGCATGTCGAGTTCTGCACAGCAGGGGGAGATACCATCCATAGAAAAGAAATGTTTTCAATTTTAAAAAAAGTCGACAAAGTTGCCAGACAGTTTGTTTTAAGGTATCTAAATATTCAACCTTTAACTGCTAAATGCCAGCTGTAGCTTAGGCACTAGGGCTTTGAAATTTATGTAGGTACCAGCAGTTTTAAAATATGAAATCACACCTTAAAGATTGAACAGACTGATTTATAAGTACTTGTTTAAGAATAATGAAACAAATAAAAGAAAAAGGGGATCTGCTTTTTATGGCATGTGAAGAAGAATGACTACTTACATGAATTGCATTGTAAAGCCTGTAAGCAAAGTAGGAAGGCTTGTCACGAATGCAGAGAACTAGGAGAGAAGAGTGGCAACAGGTAAACAAAGGATTATTATAAAATAATGTCTTTTGGCTTTAGGCTCCTTGAAATACAAAGCTGGGTAGTGCTGTTCATGCCTCAGCTAAAAATTAAGCTACCAGTATTCACTAACATAACTATAATTTTAAAAGTATAGCACTTTTTTTGGGTGGGTCCACATTGCTGTTGCATCCAAGAGGTTATTAAATATCAGTGAATACACTCATATGACTTCTTTGTAGAAATATGATTATCCTTATTTTATAAATGAAGAACAAAGGCACATAAAGCTTGAAGTCTGTTTATATACTGCCAAAGTCCTGAAAACATTGCCGATTATTCAATATGTGTAAAATCAGCTGGAAATGCATTTATCATTGATCGCACAAAATTTATTACAAAAATAAAGAACCGATAGATACTAGTTCTGGTCAGTGAGAAGCTAGTGCTGCATGGGTACATTTTTAGATTTACACAAACATGGGAAAGTAGTTAAAATTATCTCTGGAAATTTAATTGCACAGTATAGGAGGTTAAACTGCGTAAAAATATCAGAAAAATAATATTTTTGATGCACAAGAGATAACATACTAGATATTTATTTAGAGATTACTGCTAGTAAAAATTGTATCTTTACATTACCTATTGCAACCAGTAATTCTTGAAAGTATCCATCGTAACATTCATTAATGGCATCTACTATGTCTTGCCCAGAGATATTTTGGAACTCCTGGAAAACTTGTGGGGGGAAAAAAGCCAACCTTGATTCATTCTAGTTTATTAATAATGACCGATTTGCTTTTTATTTAGTTCATTGTAAAACTATTGAGTTTATTTTTTAACCTTATTATTCTCAGTGTTTCATTATATTTATATTCCCCAGGTAAAGCAATATAAATGAGTAGCCTGAAACCTGGCTTCCAGGAGATTTTCTCCCATGGTTCTTCAGTCTACAGTTTAAAATAAATGCATGCCACAGCCTCTGTTTCACTGGAAGCTTTAAGAAATTCTCTATCTAGCAACATCTGTTTATGAAACATGATAATGTCATGTCATTAAGGCAACTTCCTTGCTCAGCTTGGCTAAAACCTGCCAGTCTCGCAATTGTGACAAGAATCCATGGCTTGCATGACATGTGTAACATGTCAGTATCCAGACATGGACACTCTCCACATAATGGAGGTATCCAGACATACAAATATGCAGGAAGTGCTTTCTCCTTTAGGGAAAGAGGAAAATTTTCAGCTCACTGCTTACTACAAAACTTGTGGAGGACTACAGTACAGGCCGAGCCTTCAAATCTCGGGAAGACAGCAGAACATAAGCAGGTGTGTTATATTATATTAATCCTGTCAACACCAGCTGAATGAATTTGTTGATCCATGATAGTAAAGTAATTCTAAGCTACTGTTAGGAGTTGACGTAAGAAATCCAGCTGGCTGCACAGTGATAAACTTGTCACCAAAGGTTTTTTCCACTGCAGAGCAAAAACTCAAACTTGTCACCAAACAGATACAACAGATTTCTACAGTGGAAGATCTGGATGAGCTCACATGAATTTCTTGCAATCTGCAACTGTGTCTGACTTTCTGTTTTAAATAAAAACAGCCCTTACTTTTCTCTGTGTATTTTCATTATGGGAGAGCGCTTGTGGACACTAAAGCGCTCCCATTAGAAATTTCTTTGAAACTTCCAGAGAAAAGCTTCAATACAGCAATGTGTTTTCACATACAAACATGTTGAAAATACTCCATCCACCTCTCCTGAGGCATTTCCCCTCATAAGAGCTACGTAGGGAAAATGAAGAAAATTGTTAAGAAAAATCTACCTCATCCTGTCGTGTCATGTGTTAACCCTGTGCAGCCATAGCATTTGCCTTTCTTTGGTCATGCATTCTTCCCTCTGTTAATAGGCATCCTGGTGCCTGCCTGCTCTGTCTACAGCTGTGAGTAGTCATCAGGCAAAGTTCAGTTTTGCATTACTTCTAAAATCCCACTGACATCAGTGGGAGTCTGAGAGCTCCAACAGTTCATACTTAGGTTTCAGGCTAATACCCTGCTGCACACTGAGTGTCTTGATATGCAAAGCATGGCTTTATTAGCAAGTCAGATTTTTCCTTTCTGCTCTGTTTAAACAGCTGAACTGCTGGATTACCCATCCACAACTGCTGTTGGCTTCTGTTGCAGAGAATCATTTGCAGCATGTTTTTGTGTTCGCCTGTTTTCTGCTGACATGCTTCCCATAGAATCTAATATACCAGAAAAAGGAAAAAAACAAGCAAAATATTTTAAGTAAGTCCTAAATCACTTTTCAACATTTGTATTTTTTTAATGTTTGAGAAGTACACATCTGAGGATATTTACCATTGCATCCTGAGCAGCTGTAGAAGGATCAGCATATCCTTCCATCCTTGTTCCCTGTGAAAAAAATAAAACCAATACATTTTCTTCAGAAGTTAAATCCTACAACACTGTGAGAATATAAAGTTCTCTCTCTATGAAGCTGTGTTGCATTTCTTGAGATAGCATACATGGCATTTTAAATTGGATAAGTATATTCTATGGTTGAATTTGAAAATGTAGAAAATACCTTCAAATTGTTATGTTATATCTTTATTTTCTTTCATAAGAGGAACTCTGGAATGACCAACAGTCATGTGAGAGTGAAAAATGGCGGAAATAGATAAACCTATGCCATTCTTAGTCCCATTTAAGTAAACATTTACCTGGCCACCACCATCCCACCACCATTTTCAGAATTACAGGTATTATATTGCTTACTGTAGTATGTAACTCTGAGGGGAAAACAAGGATAAGACTAGCGTTTGCCATTCACTGATTAGTTTTTATCAATAGGTGTATTACCAGAAGAATATTTTCTCAATTTTTTTCACCATAGGAGCAAGCTCATCAAATAATGGAAAGTTTGCTTGCTCATAACCATTGTCTAAAATTAAGAACCAACACTAGGAAATTGTGTGACAACATTGATACACAAAACACAGAGGAATATGTCTAATTTTCTCATACATTTAATAGCTTTTCAGTGACACAAATGAAGCTAAATTTTTTAGTAAACAATCTATGAACTGAATTATATAGCTGTTAGAAAAAAAGAAGAGCACACAACTATTGGAATTCCTTTTTTTAGCCATAGCCATCTTGTAAGGATATAAAACAACCTTGATTGCAGAACTCACGTAATGACTGCCTTTATAATACACATTTTAAGCAATTTAGTTAAAAATTTGCAGTCATTTGACCCTATATGTGACAGGGAGGATTAAAGTTATGCATTGACTGTTAACTTGCAGAATGATTGATTTGTAATTCTCTCTTTTTGAAAATGTTAATTTATATTTTAATTAAATTGTAAGAATTTCATACATTGAAGTTCCTAGTGATAAGATAAATTGCTTGAAGTAAATTTTGATGGATTGACTGCATAGAATTATATACACAAGAAAACACAGGAAACAAAGAACAATAAAATAACTTACAAAATACTCTACATGAGTCAAATGCCCACTTTCCCCAGTAACATTTGTATAATTATGTTTTAAACTGTAGAAAGTTATTTCAAAAGAAGAGAATTAGAATAAAATTTGTCTCAGACTGGAATATTAGCCTGAATTTGTGACTGTTAATTTCTTTAAGAAGGACTATAAACTGGAACTTCTAATCTGCCTCAGGCTGGACATGAAAACTGTAAATGCGACACTGCAGAAATGGAATCGTTCGCTCTCCATATGTGGAGCACATTTATTTCTATCTGTAGTCAGACGTGTGTTAATAGGTTTAATAGAAATAAGAGCAAAGAGTTTCTGAAAACATGAAAGGATGCATTGGGATGTTGCTATAGAATGATCTGTATATTGCATAGTAAAGGAATTACAAAAGATGCATTTTAATGAAATATCACTGAGTTTTAATATAAGATCATATCCAAACATGGGTGACTAACAATCTTCAAAAGTATACGGTGTAACTGAGTAAAGTTGAAATTTCCTGCAGCCTTCCTTATCTTGTGAAAAATCTGGTTAGCTAAGAAGTTGGTGATTTTAGGCCACTTTATCAATATCTGGGGTTTAAGAAAATAAGGACTAATAATGTACAATCTCAGAATATTTTAAATGTAGTTTTTTGATGGGTAAGATCTGTCTCATGGTTTTAGTAAAGATGAGAAGTGAGGTTGCTCAACCTCCAGCTTTTAAGTTTTAAGGAAGGATTTTCATTAGGGAAAAAACATCCAACATGAGAAAAAAATATTTCCTGTTTATAGCTTCTACTTTTGCTCTTTGTACCTCAGTGAAGCCTCCCTGTCTTTCAAATCTCAGTAGGAACTTTTTCCCCAGACATGCCAATATAAAAATACAGATACACCTTATGTATATTCCTGTATCCTGGCAGTGCTTTTGTCATTATTTGTTACTCTGGTTTACGAAAGATTTTCAGGATAATGAGCACAGTGACTAAAATGAGAATAGGAGCTTATGATCTGACAAGTATGACCACTTTGTTGTACAAAACTACAAACTGGTAAAACTGCAAAAGTTGGTGTATCATAGAGACACTTTGCTTGCCTCTGTGCAAGTAGCACATGCTAAAGAGCATCACATTTCAAACAGAGAAAACTTTAATACTTTATTTCTTAATAAAATGTGGATATATCTCCATTTTTACATAGAGTTTCAACTGAATTATGATATATTCTAACAATGGAGAAGAGAGATTTTAAAATTTACAATCTAATTTGTACATGGAAGTAGGCTCCTTTTGAGATGAGACAGATGGAGCAGAGGATCAGCAGTTGAATAATCAGGGGACTTTATAAAATAACTTGTTAACCTTTGCCTCTGATTGCCAAAATCTAAGCAGATGAATCTCTTCCTTGTCTGATTTTCCCCCCTCTCTTGTTCGAAATTGTAGCCCTATTGAACTAGCTGTAACCACAGTCACCTTAAAATGTAAGACTTCTCAAATAGTATCAAAAGTCATTATGAATTTTTCAGAAATGTAAATCATACTACTTCTTTTTACAATACCTGAGCAAGGTTCATGAGCGTATCTCTGAAGTGACCTGAAGTCTCAGAATCGATATCTTGTTGAAGGTCAGTGTTATATTCTAGGTTAAATGGAAAACATATAATGTAAATCACAAATTAATATGCTCTGCATAGTACAAATGAAGATTAACAAAAAAAGATAAATAAATAGGATTCAAATAAGGATAAATAAATAGGATTCAAATACTTGTCCATTTTCTATGGGGTTTATTTGACTGTAACCTGGGCAGGTTCTCCACCGACCTGACCATGGGGCTGGCACTTTGCCTGGCTCTATGGGTGCCTGTCCACTCACCCATGTTGCTTCAGCCTTTGGTATATAATTAGGGGAGGGGACAGGGAAGGGAACCAGTCAGTATTGAGGAGTCATTTTTGTAGTTCTGTTCCTTCATGTGTGCTGATACCTCCAGAGCACTCATAGTACAAATACTACTGTGCTCTTGTTAAAAAACATTACGCATTAGGTAGGCTTCTTTCATCTGGAAGATCTCCATATTTGATCTTGAGGCTAATATGTCAATTAGGCATTTTTCTTCTGTGTCTACTCCCTGTGTGGAAAGAAATAAATATGAAAAGATGTTGTGTAGTAGAAACTACAGGTTTTAGCTGTACTTATCAGAAGTAACAAAAGAATAGCAGTCTCTACTGGAGCAGTTCAGAGTGTACTTTAATAGTAAACCCCTGTGTTTCAAATATATTTCTACTTAATCTGAATTTCAGCATGTACATTAGCAAGTGAGGAATGAAGCAAGACTAGTGTTTATAGAAACATAATGGGAATAATTTTAGAGCTTTAGTAAGAATTTAGGATTTGCTGAAAGAAATCAGATGCAAAGACTGAGCATACATCCCCAACAAGTATTCAGGCAATCTGAAGTAGACAGTAGCAGAGCTATTATGTTTGTCTTCTATCTTCTCTCTTTCTTTTATTTTTTTCCTTATTTTTTTTAATTTTTTAAAAAAATTATTTAGGAATACTACAGTCTGTTAATGTCTACATTTAATGTCTAGATTCACATGGCCTGTTTTTTTACTTTGACCATATGAATCCAGATGAAGGTAGAGTACTATAAGAAAGTTCAACTTTGAGCAACATTTAAAAAAAGAAGTTTAGCAATCTCGTTAATAATGTTGATAAAGGACATGATTCCATTGTTACCCATGATATTTCACAATTCTTTTAAAGCCAACTGTAATAAGAACATATGAGTAGCTTTAAAAAGTGCATTTATCTAAGTGTCTGAGCAAGTGTTAATACTTTTCTTTTTTTGAGGGGATTCTCAAAATTAGCAAGATAGAGATAGATCATCTTGCTCAAAGTCATATAATCTGTTCCTTATTTGTGACAGCAGACAGTAGCAAATATTTGTGGAAAGAAAAGGAAAACAGTGTTGAACTCTGATATACCTTCCTATCTTTCAGGAATGGGCAATTCAGGAATTTCCTGAGAAGGATAGTTATTTTCAATAACCAGCAGGGAACCTGTTTTCAAAGAGATTATTCAAATTCTTTTTAAACTGATTGGTGCTTTTGGCCTCCACAATGCTCTGTGGGAATGAATTTCACCATTTAATTACATGATACGTGAAAAAATATTTTTGTTTGTTTCAAAGCTTCAGTTGTGTAAGGAGCATAGTCCCATATCCTGGGAAGAAAAGGAAATATTTTCTTCAAAATGGGCGAGCACTTCCATTTGAGTGGAGTGATCATTGCTTTGTCACAGAGTAATTTGTAAATGTTTATGCAAAGACAGGTTCTGCTAAAGAAGTATGGGTCTTTCCAGTGGTGGAGTCTTAGTGCATGGCACTGGGAGTGAAGATAAATTTGGTTTGTAACATACATAAATGCTTGCAGAAACATGTAATAATATTTCCTAATTTCCTGACTTTACCATGAGTGTTAAATGGGTTCTATTTATTACATTATGAGGATATTATTTCTGCTGGGTTTAGCATCCCAATACTTCATTTAGCACTGTATTTCTGATGACCTAGTATACTACGTGATAGTACTCTACTCCAGTGTGCTAATTTCCAGCAGTTGACCAATTAAATGTAAAAAAAAATAAACATTAACATATGTTCAGTAATCTAACTAGTGACTGCAACTCTAAGCAATTCTGAATTTGACAACTACCTTCAAGGCATGCCAGAGCTCATGGGCATCGTAGGAGGGAGGCGGATACATCAAGCCAACCATAACTTCTTTGAAGTGATGAGAGAGATTCTCTTTTAGGTCTGTTATCAGATCCTTGAAAAGAAAATGCATGGA
Organism: Campylorhamphus procurvoides; assembly: GCA_013396655.1. Taxonomy (NCBI): domain Eukaryota; kingdom Metazoa; phylum Chordata; class Aves; order Passeriformes; family Dendrocolaptidae; genus Campylorhamphus; species Campylorhamphus procurvoides. The sequence continues at coordinate 1,279,980 of WBMV01003880.1, read as the reverse complement.
CAGGATTATTTCAATAGTCATACTTTTTTAAGACAGCTTAAAGAAATATTAGTGGCTTTCTCTGTAAATGAATAAAGATGAACTGTCAAAGATAAATTCTGGCTAAGAGGAAGTAAAAAAAATAGTCTTTTAAATAGTACCTGCTTGTTCTACTAGTATGGGTAAGATAGGAACAGATGCATGAGCCAGCAGACCACAATGGATTGTGAGTTTTCTGTTCATTAGAATACCGAAGAAAACTCAAAATTTTAAGTTCAACTACTGCTTATAGTCTTGGAAAACTGAATATCATGGCAGAGCATCTGCAGCTTCCCTTGGCAGATTCCCTGTGTGAATCTGTGGGAGGTAAGCACCTTTGGAATCCCACAGAAAACAGGTGATTTCTTGTGCTTTTCTCAGCCTTATTCACTATGTGAATAATTTAAAAAATCATCGGTATTGCTCCTAGTACATAAAAATATCTGCTTTGGGTTGCTGGCAGGTTATGTGCTTCAGTTTAGGTATATTCTACATGCAAACTAAATTCACTACTTTTGACAGATGCTGGTTTAATAATAAGGAACACTCCTCTTCCTCCTCATGTGTCTCAGTTCTTGCTTGCCAGGTAGCTGAGTAATGGACCAGTTTCCTCCTCACTCTCCCCATTCCTGGTAGGATCCTTCAAAACACTGCAAGTGCCAACAGCTTGTTAGCTTACTCTTGGTGTTTCTGTTAAAGGACACTTGTGCACTCTTTTCTTTTTTCTTAGCATTTTGTGTGCAGCACTAGATAGCAGTCAGGTATGTTCTGATCTGAGTTTGAACTGAAAGGAGTACTAAAAATGGTACAAACTATTATGTTTTCAGAGCTACACCATTCTCAGGCCTTTACTTTGGTTTTGATACATTTCTCAGTATAATTGATATATTTCTGAGTATAATTAAATTAGTAGCTAGAGTAGCAATTAAGGAGGACATATACAAATTAAAAAATAAATTTATGATGAAGAAATATACACAGTCTTCAGTGAATGCACATTAGATGCATTTGACAACCACTATATCCGACCTGGAGTAGAAATTATTTCATTAAGACATTTCACTTCTGACAACAAGCCTGTGGGAAAATGTATTAATAATACAAATGGATACTATTTAAAAGTACTCCTGTAATCAGAACTAAGGAAAAGGAAGTATTAAAAAATAAGAAAAGACAACTCTAAGTTGTCATTATTTTAATTGCCTAATCATTTTTGCTATAAGAAATCCTTGAACACTAATTGTAAGAAGGAATCTTAAAGTTTCTCTGTATGTCTGAATCGTGCAGCCAGTTCACATCTTTCTTTTCTTTTTGTTTTTTATATTTCTCTTTTAAGATGTTGTTTAATGAGTGGGCATAGTGGGTACCATATTGGGCAGACTGAAGTGAAATTAAGAGGGAAGAGGATTAAACCAACAGTTTTACCATAAATTGAACTGAGAAGGCTAAAACTGCTGTTGCCTCACTGTGTGTCTTCTGTGTTGTGCAGTGTTTACCACTCATAAATGGGGACTGCCGAACAGCGCATTTGCCCGATGCAAATATAATCATTAGGACAGATGACAGCCAGGGAAATGCTATCACTGATGTGTGCTAAATTATCTTCTGATGCACAAACTGTTGCTGCTCAAGGCAAGACGCATTGTATCCTGTCCAGCACTTCCTGCCCAAGATGGCAAACTTTTGAGGTATCAATCAAATGAACTGCATGGAGCACTAACTAGATAGGCAATTTCTGTATGTCTGCTGTCACAGGTGTGACAATAAAAATCAGGATTTCTGTTTAATCTCTGAACTGCAGTAGAGCTAATTTGTACTGATCCCTATTTCCACATGGCAAAGGGTAGAACTGAGTGCAGATTTTTGAAAACTGTCAAGAATATCTTGATATATCTTGTGTTATACCCAGTGTGTAATGAATTTAAATTAAAATTGTGGGTCTATTGCAGTATGTTCCATGAGTTTCAGAATCTTCTGTAGCCCAATGCTGGTATATGAAAACAGTTTGCTTGCCTTTCCCTTCTGCTATTATTCATAGATTTAGAGACTGAAATTCTTAAAAAGGACATCAAGGCGTTCTTTTTTGGCATTTTTTCTTCTAGATATTTAGGTCTTCTTCATGTTGACTCAATATGCCTAACAGAGGTATGAATTTAAACGTGAAGTGTTTTCACAGGGATGTATTTGTTTATATTTTTATTTTTGATTTGAAAAGAAAAAATAACTAGATCAGTGGTGAATAAGTCACTAATTGTTCTCTAAGAATATGAAATATGGTAAACCATAACCATTCCTGAAGGACATTTGCCAATTCTTTGTTGTGATATCATGTGTTAACTCTAGGTCATCTTCATTTATCAGAGGGGAGAAATTAAAGATAGAAACATGATATGGAGCTTTTAAATAAAGCTTTGTTAAAATGATAGGTCCAGTTGAAACACTCTAGAGAAAAGGTCAAAACAAACCAGCCAACTGCTATGGATGGAGTAGAGAAAGAACACTGTTCAGTGATGAAGGAGATAAATGAATACTTGGAAAGAATGAGCTTGGGTGTTTTACTGTCACAGACACCTTTGGGTAGCTTGACAAGCTTTAGTTTTCTGTAAGTAAAATTAAAACTCAACGAGGGATGTTACATGGATAAAAACTGAACTTGTGTGGTTTGCATGTGTAATGGTAACCTAATAAATACCTTATAGTAGACAAACAGTTTTAATCATTTGGGTACACTGATTTCAAGCACTGTCACAGTCTTTGGAAGGTGTTAGCTGTGATTCAGTTATTGTTTTTTTATGATCTATTTAAAACATACTCATCCATTCAAGGCTACATCTAAAATATCACAAACACTCTGTGTTTGATTTTTTCTAAGAGTTCAAATAATGTCATTGATCTCCAAGAGATGAGTAGCAACACAAAATCAAGCCATTACAATGATTAAATCCATCTCTTTGTATCCCATTTCTAGGAGAGTAAGTGGGTGTTTCAGCATATTTAGGGGTCAATGATTTTGAGGTATTTTGGTATATAGTTGGCACAAAGGTTGTCTCTGGAAAACTTCTTGTCTACCCAAGTTAAAAATACAGTTCTACTGGTTAACAAACTGGTCATGTAACAGTGCCACATCATGTGGAGGTTTTGAACGAAGCATTTCTAGCTAACTCTAATTAAGGCTGAGGGCTGTGTGGTAGCATCTGTGCAAACTCTTTGTTCTCATTCATGCTGATCAATTCAATGGCAAGCAGACACTGACCTTCAAGGAATTTTCCAGTGAGCCATTAGTTTCACAAGCTTCAGGAAAAGAAGAGTGGATTTCATTGTGTTTGTTTGGCTTCTCTTAGGGGAAGGACATGTCTAGTCAATTTAATCCAATAGTATCTATTTTCATACAGCACTTTTCATCACTAGATTTCACAGGAATTTTGCAAAAGGTCTTGCTATTATTTTTGCCATTACATGGTTGGGGTAACTAAGGCATATGCAGGCATTGCAACGTTCCTGAAATTATTTGGTTAGCAATAGTAGATCTGGAAATAGAATGAGGATATCTATCTCTGTGTATATTTAAGAACTGCTATGACAAAAATTATATATACATTAACAAAAAAGGCCAACATTTTATGTCTTAAAATTTTTTAAACACCTTTCAAAGTTTCATAAATTTAACATTAAATTTCTCAGATGAGTACTGTGCTTAGTGTATGGATGGAATTACATGGAATGAAGACTGAGAATGTCAGTGCTTGAGATAAGAACATTAATCAGCATGTGAGGAAGATAAAAAGCCTGTAACTGTTGGTATGGTGTTTTTCTTTGGTTACAATACTATTGTATTATTTATTCAAAAAACCTGAAAATTGTAATTCAGAAACCACCAAAAGCACATAGAAGAAGAAATAAGTTTGTTCAGAAATTTTGGTTTGGTCAATAGAGAAGAATGAACTACAGAATAAGAAACTTTCCATGTCCCTTTCTAACTTTGTGAGTAGCAGATGTGCTTCTACTGCTGTGTAAATGTCAACCTGACACCGTCAGAAGTATCAATTGTCAATGAGCTAAGTTGTGTGCCAACCTGTTGGTGCCAGCCAGCTGTCTGAGAGGATTTTGGTTCCAGTGACTGACCTGAGAGATGAGCTGACCAGCTGCGCTGGAGGCAGGAGAGAAAGAAGTAGTGAAAGCACAAAGTGACTGTGTCGTACCCTGCTATACATGTCCCTGTATGCCTCAGCAATCATAAGCCGCTGGGAGTTGCAACGCTGGGTTAGGATATCAATCAACACATCTTTTTCACAACCTGTAAAGGAAACATGACACAGACTCTAAATTAACAATGTGTTGTTATTTACTTAGGTTTGTGATTGTTCATATTATGTTCAAGAAGATTATACTAATCTCTCAGAAAAACAGATCAACAGACTAATATCCCCCTGGTATTTACCAACATCAGTTATATTTACCATGCTTATGTATCTTGCACTTGGTGGTATAATACCATCAAAATGTGAAGTAGCCTGTTATTACCAGATGCATCATCACCTCTCTCAAGCTCAATGGATTTGAAAGCATTGATAAAACAGATGGAGGCTTTCATTTATTCAGAATTAGGCCCAGCAGAAGGATTTGTGGCTGAGCCTTGGAAGTCATACTTGTATGCCCTGTTGATATTGATTAAATAGTCATTTCAGGATCAGGGATCTCTTTTATGGGGATGACAAATTGTGGTTAGACCATTCATTGCAAAACTCAGCTATATTTTCAGAGGAACTATATAAAATAAGTTATGAAGTTTTAAAGAACTATAGTGTTTTATCCCATTTCCAAGGACATTTCATTGAAGGGTGTCTATGATCCTTTGCTTGCTAAACTTCTATAATGAGTCAATATTTATTGCTAATGAAAATTATGATTAGCATATTCAGAAAATTATTTTAGAATTTAAAAAACTGTTTTTGCAACCCAAAAGTTGACTTTTGGTAGTTTTAGATGGCTGAACATTTTAGTGTCATTCCAGCATAAATATATCTCCAAGTGTAAATCAATTGACTGAAGTTTAGATGAATTGGCTGGGAAGCATGGAAATCTGAATGGCTTAAGATAATTTCTCAAGTTTCTAGCAGTCACTGTTAAATGGGCAGATATACACATGTTACAGATACACATTCTGTACCTATTACACCTTTGTAAGGCAGTTACTATCATACTTTAGCTGTCAAGTTCCATTCTGGCACAAATGCAATTGGACATTGAATGCTTTTTTTTTTTTTTTTTTTTTAAGTTGGCAGAGGAAGTCAGTATTTGCTCTTTACACAGCAGGTTTAGTTCTCTTTCTGCTTGATCATCTAGCCACAATTACACCAGCTTTTTAACAAGACATTGATTTTTAGCAAGACACTGATTCATTTCCATCAAACTACAAAATGGAAGTATTACTGAAACTGTGCAGAAGGATTTATTTTTACTTTTCAGAAAATAATTATCACCAGGAATCTGTACAGCTTTGACATTAAGTCTGAGTCCTCATATTTACATTAAAGAAACTGAAAACAGAATGCAAGATTTAGCGCTGTACAACCTTGTGAAAAGCCCAAGGCATATAAAAGTTCTGATACAGAAAACAGTTTCAATGTGAAGAAAATGTTTCAGATAGTAGAAAAATAGATCAATATTCTGACCTTTAGCAATAGCAACAATGTTCAACAGGACAACACAAAAATCTGAACAGAAAAATGCTTTGGTGAACAGAAGTTTTTTTGTACATACACTGAAAGCAAAAATTGTTCCCAAGTCAAAGATAATAAAACCTTTAAACTTTCTATTCCATTTATTTTTATTTCTTGATGACTGATTAATAGACTTAGTAGACCTTGGTAACAGTTAACTGTTGAATATACAAAACTGAATAACCTTTAATTTCTTGGCCTTCTCTATAGTGACTTAACACAGATTCTGTTTTCTTTTTCTTGTTTTCTCAAGGAAATGTATAGATTTTAGGTTAATCTCAATCATCTCTTAGTTCCTGTAAATGAAAATATGTGATTTACTTGAACATAATCAGTTTGTCTTAGTGTGATTCCTTGATGAATGAAGAAATAGGTAGTGATACTTTTAATTTTATGTGTTTTTATTTTGCCTAATGCTGTTGTTTTATGACACCTTTCTGGAAAAAAAAGAAATAGGATACTTACTAATTCCCTGTAGGGCTCCTCCTAGCAACTGGGCATCCATAATAGGGTTAAAATTTGGAGCGGGAAAAATCGTTCCTTGTGTCTGCTGAAGGAGAAAGCAGACTTTAATTGAGGTGTTTAACATTTGTAACACTGCATATATAAATCTTTTGAAAACCAACAGTCATAGCTTTGAATTATCTTTGCTTCATAGGATTGCCAAATTGTCTGCAGCTAACTGAGGAAAAGAGTACATGGTAAGAAATTTCAGATTTTTGAAGGAGTCACTTTAAAAAGTACTAATAGGGCAACATGGCCTTACACAAAAAGTACTTACCAGTAGGCAGACGTCCTTCTGCAGTTTGCTCATAGTTTAAATACACGGTCCAACTTTTACAACAGAACATACAATACATAATGCCTTTTTACACATAAAATAATTGGGAAAATATTGAGAAAAAAGTTTTGGAAATAGGAAGATAAATATTTGCCATAGAGAACACAATGAGATTATGCCAATTTTTTAAAGTTGATATATACATGTTGTATCTAAAATGAATTGGCAGACTCATCCTTAAGATATGCTCCATCTCATCTTCCTTTGTTAGTGTGGGAATTGTCTGTGTACCCTGGGCCTGACTTGGCACTTAATGTATCTCTAGGGTAGGAATCTGCAAATATTGGCTTCAGAAACAGAACTTGCAACAGCCCTTGCTGGTCAGAAGGGTCGCAGTGAGGAGGAGAGAAAAGGTAGGATATGTGTGCATTTATTTGAATCTAATTTAAAATACTGGTGATGGCTCTTCACCTCTGCATCAGCTTTGAACAAGTTCAATTCCTGTAAAGACTAATTATCCCAAAGTATTTCCTTTTACACATCCAGGTTTGTGGTGTCACAAAATGAACAGTGAAGTTACTGATCTTTTCAGCATTTATGATACTTGCACTAAAATCTGACATAAGTGATTAACTTAGTGAATGCTTCAGGGGTGGATTCCTGCATAATCCTTGGAATGAAACATTAGTGAAAGTGATTTTCAAAGTAGATATAACCTCTCAGTCTGAATGGAGGAAAATATTAATAATTTCTGAATATATACCTTTGTTCATGAAACTGTTGGAATAAAAAGAGGGTTTTGTGTGGATGCATATTTGCAAAAATATAATGGAGGAACTGATCATAGAAAAGACAGTTTTAAACATAAAGATTTGCAGGCTTGTAAATTTTTGACAAAAAAATGCAATGTAGCCCTTGTGATGTATCTTACAGGCAAACTAATGGATTTTTGAATGTGCTCTATTCTCCCTTGATTCATCAGAATTGCTGAACACTTCTTTGATAAAGTATTCACTGTCTTCTTATTTGAGGCTCACTATCAGTAGATTAAACCTTACCCGGTAAGCACCTGTCTCCTATTCAGGATCTAAAATGTGATGCTTTTAAGTAGAACCAAATTAAATATGAAGGTTCAGGTAAAAGCTTTTAGAAGATACAGTAAAATATATTTTTTTTTCTTTTTAGTAGAAGTCATTTGTGGGAAAGGTGTCTCATCCCTTTGTTGTTGTTGTTGTTGTTTTATTTTTAAACAAATTAAAATCCAATTAAAATTTTCTTAGAGTGAAGACACTATACTTGGCTTTCCCTTCTATCTCACAGAAGGCATTTTTAATAAGGATTTTCAGTGTATCTTGTATTTGGATTTTCAGAGTGATTTCTCAGCGAATTCAGCATTCTGCCAATATATATATCAGTTCTCTGAGCTGAGATGCAGAATTTACAGCATACAGACTACCAAGGTCCCCAGAAGGAATTTCTGCCTAACTAGGGTTGTCTAACTGCTGGCATATCTCACAGAGTCATTGTTGCGACATCGTGTACCTTAGAGAAAGTACTTGGCTACTTTGCAACATTTACACAGTCTGACCTTTAGCACTGTTTATCCCATCATAACCCATGTCAGTTTTTTCCTGTAATCTCTTCCATAGTTTTTTCTTTGACTAGCCTGCAGAAGCATCACTGGTTCACTCTATGCACTTAATTTCAGAAAATTTGGCTGTTTATTTTTTGAAATATGGGCTCAAGCCAAATCTTTAGTGATGAATTCTGATAATTTTAATTTTGGGTCTGAATTCAATGAAATTACACAGTGATAACCTACCACTTGCTGTGACTTGTAACATTTTTGGTTTGCCTTTTCTTTCTTTTTTTTTTCTTTTTTTTTCTTGGATCCAGTAGCAAATACTTTGAGAGTTCTGTGTAATATTTGGAAGGCAAAGTCAAGGGCATTTATTGTAGACAGTTCAGTGGAGACAGATGTTGATTCTAGGATGTGCAGTGCTGTCTGTGCTTCTCTGAAGTAAGCGCTGTGATGGCAGGTGGCACTGATATTGAGCCCTGCAAGATTTGAGTGCCTCTGGATCTGAACCAAATTTGAAAGCTTTTTTTTTAGCTGTTACTTAGTAGCTAGTGTGATTAAGTGACAAGTGTGATTAAGTGACAAGACAAGTGATGATTAAGCAAATGCATTCCAATCTTTCATGCCTGGCTAATCTTTTGTTTTCAGGAAAAGGGGAGACAATCCCAAGATGACTGGACTATCTGGATGAGAGCCACCAGGAATGAAGTCAGCAGAACTGAGCAGTAACTGGAGAGAAGGTAATTCCTTTGAGGTAGTTCATTACCCCCAACTCATTGACCACCTACTCAAAATGGGCCCCAGACTCAAATGTAGGTAAGAACTGCACATGCAGCCCTACCTAAATGTGCCTAGGAAAAGTATATCTAGCAGCAGTGTTCATAACTGTACAAACTGAGTGAGCAGAGCAGTAGAGGCATTTGATAACTGAATGAAATTACAACAGATTGAATTTTGATCAGGGGGGAGGCAACTACATGTGAATAGATAGTTCCTTTCCATTACTTTTGGCTAGAGAATTTCTACTGCCCAATTTTGAAGCACGGCCTTTTTACGGTTGATTGAACACTTGAGTGTAGTTACACATACTGCTATTTTGCCTCATTCATTTCCACTGAAGTCAGCTGTGACTGACCCGTGTAACAAAGAAGGTTCATTGGAGCTGAGCAGGGGCACTGTGCCCATGGAGCTCAGGGAAAAATGCAGGATGTGACTGACCACAGCTGTTGCAAAGAAAGCTGATTTTTCCCCAGCACAAAGTGGATTGAGTGTAGCTATCAACATTGAGAGGATGAACTGATGAAGTAAATGTTTGCATCCAACTCCATTAAAAGAGTGTGAATGTCTTCCTGACTTCACCAGGCCAACATGAGGGGAGTGAATACCTGTATAAGCCCAAAACAGGGTATAAGTACTAAACAGGTAGTAAAATAATTTGGAAGAGGGCTTGAATTGACTCAAACCTGTGTATTCCTTTCCTTTGATGTCCAGCATTGCAGCAGTGAGCGTATCATAGAGAACAGTAATGTGGATCTCATCAGTATTACATTTGTATTATGTTTTCAGTATATTTTATACTAATCTGCTAGGAAAACCTGTGTAAAATTACTTAACTTGTTACTATACGTTACAGCTTCTGGGTGGAATCTAAAGGAACCTAGAGCAACCTGTCTGATATTAGAATGGCCAGGTTTGAGTCCATGGCTGTTTCTCTCCTACTTATACATCTTTTTCTCCCCTAAGCTCTGGAAAGCATACGGAAATTAATAGCATGACCTCGTGTCTTTTCTTACACATAGCTTAAGATGGTCACTACAGGGATGAGCAGGCACTTCATGGCAAAACTAAGTCTATGGCAGTGAAAGTTGCATGGTGGCTGTCTTGGTGATGTCAGAAAAAGAGTTGAGGGTGTTCTCACTGAATATAATTTCTCTAAATACAATGTTCTCCAACCCACCCACACAAGTAAACAAAACTATGATTCAGAAGTAACAGGAATCATTTTGTAAGATGAGAAAAGCAGGGACATTTTTAGATCACTTAACATTCTTACTATTAGAACTTTATCCAAATCTCATGGATAGCATCAATGGAGGTCTTTTTACTATTTTCAGTGAGCTTTTGGGTCATACCCATAATAAAAACTGTTTTACACATTGCTGAGGAAAGAAAGGAGAGCTTGTTAATGGACAGCAGGGCATCCCCAAGATGGTTGAAAGGATGGGGCACTTGCCCTGTGAGAAGTTGAGGGAATTGGACTTAACCTGGAGAAGAGTCAGCTTTGGGGGGACCCAACGGCTGCTCTACTGTGGCTGTGGGAAGACCATCAAGAACACAGAGCCAGCCGCCTTACTGAGGTGCATGAAGAATGAAAGGCAACAGTCATAAAACAAATCAAAGAATGTTCTGGCTGGATATGAAAAAGACATTTTTTACTGTGAGGATAACCAAGCAGTATAAGAACTTGCCTGAAGAGGTTGTGGAGCTTCTGTCTTCAGGAGTTATAGAAACTGAATTGGGCAAATCTCTAAGCTACTTGATCTGAATTTAGTGTGGACCCTATTTTGACAAGGAGGTTGAGCTAAATGACCTACCAATGCTCTATCCAATCTAATAATTCTATAACTTTAGTCAAAGCAAAAAATTAACAGGAATTTCTCCAATAACATTTTTAAAATAAGCAAATACCCATTATTCTCAGCGATATGGGATTGAATAATAAAGATACTTGCATTATTCTCTGTACATCAGTCCTGTAGGATGTACACTATTTCCAGACATACACTTTGAAGAATTCTAAAGTTTTTTCAGGATCAGGCACAAGACTTGAAATTTGTGTTGGTGATCACTGGTGTCCAGTGTACATAATGTGACTTTTTGAGTTATCAAGCTGGAAAGAATTGTGTACATTGTCAATATAAAACCACTATGAATTTCATGTGCCATTTATTTATACATTTTCATTTCCCCAAAAGGGAAATGAGCCTAAGAGATTTGACTTCTAGAAGCGACAGACTTTGATACTTGCACAGAAAATAAGGTTGTATTTAAATATTTAAGTAATTATGTTATTTACATGTAGATGGGGAAATTAGGGACATAGTTTGGTGGTGGACTTGGCACTGTTATGTTAATAGTTGGAGTAGATGATCCTAGAGGTCTTTTCCAACATAAGTGATTCTGTGATATTAAGTGAGCCTAACTATAATGTCTGTATGTAAGCTACAATAAGCCAGTTTATCTTTACTAGTCATAAATCAATCAGATTAAAAATATTCCTTCCCTAAATGAGTTTTATTTATAATAAACTAGGATAGATCCCATAGTGAGAAAGGTGCTCACTATTTCATCAGTATCTGAATGTATCTACACCTTTCTGAAAGGTATTGGCATACATTGAAACTGCAGAACTGAACTTCTAAGCATCTGGAAGAAGATCAGAGTCACTGCAGACAGCTCATTATTAATTTCATGGCAAATGTGGTAGTTCATAAAAAGAAAAGGGGAGGGGGAGGAAAGGGATATCTAATTATTGCCTTAAGGAAATACTGATCTAAAAAGCATACAGAAGAAATGTGGTGTAGCTCCTCAGTTGGTGTAAATGTGCAGAATTTGGTCAAAGTCCATAAAATTATGTTTTACAGAAGATGATGGTTAAACAAATAGTCTTGTAACTCCTCTCTTACTCAGATATCCTTCAAATATCCTCATTACTAATATATTGCATGTTCACCCTATCTTCATAATGAACTTTGTGAAAACTCATGAATTTTTTGTGGCTCTTCCCACATTTGCGTATGTTTATATATGTTCATTAGTACAATGGACATAGAAATCAAAACTTTGTCGTCAAGTTGTCTGCACTCACAAATATCCATCCTCACAAGCACATACACAGTGTTTTGCTTGCCAAACAATGTCAGATTCAGTTCCTCAAGTTGGGTTCCAGATTTTGGATTTTGTGGATATTAGGATGGACATACAAAACCATGTATGTTCAAAGTTTTGTGATATAAGTTGTTCTGTGAACCCTGCAACTAATAGCAACTGATTTCTTCCAGGTTCTTTTGATTCTCTCTACTTACTTCCTCCAGCCACAACAGCAGTTAATTTCCCTTCCTTGTTCCATCTACACTCACAATCCATCAGGTCCTTTCTTAGGCAACCACTGCCTGAGTAAAATATGGTTTGTCCTGTGCCTGAATCCAAAGTAAGTATGTATTGCTTGGCTAATGGTGGGCCAATAGAATAAATGACTGCAGAGTTTGAGCTGCTATATTTTTATAACTGAAAGAAGAAATTTGTTCTCTCACCTACAATGAGCTGTATTGTCACAAAACTTCAGAAGGCATTGCATTCCTCTGCCAAATATGATACAGAATCACTGTAATGTTCAAAGTTACGGGTTGGAACAAATAGATGCACAAATACAATCAAATACAGCCAGATTTTCTGAAGAAACCAGGGGGTGATGTCTGGTATAGCCATTGAAAGGATGTGAGGGATTGCACAATTTAAAAGACTTTTAATTTTGGTATCTGGATTCTGGCATCCCTCATGATATATGCACCATTTAGCTGAAGCACCCATCGTGAGAATAGTATTCAGCATGGCAGGGCTTCCTGCATTGAAAAGAAAATTCCTTCAAAGGGCATCTGAAGAAAGTTATTTTTTGGGGAAATTTGGCCTTTTTATGGGTTAGTGTAGACAAAATTATATAAGTGAGCATTGGAGAAATGGAGAAATGCCTTTCTCCAGCAGCATCCCAGTGAAGAGGATACATACTGTTTAGAAGGAAGATAAACAACATTTTGCTTTTTTCACAAAGTGTTCAAGCACCTAAAGGTAAGGCAAACAAATCTCCATAGGTGATTCAGTTATTTTTGACTTTAAGGATTTTAATCCTCTTTCTGATGTCAGGATACCTTCATCTACGAAAACACAGATTGTTTCCACAGAGGTAGCCCAGGTGAGCAGTTTCTACATATCTCTCTGTTTGCACATGTTCATTTAACTCTCCTGTAAGGAACTAATTCCACAATCAGCTGTGCAGAAAGAACACAGACAGGTGTGTGGTGTTGGTAGAGTGAGTAAAACCAACAAAAGAAATTGGAAAGAGACTGAAAATTTTATAAGAGTTCAAAAAATTATACTTGCAATTTACCTTCCTTCTGTGTGAGAGCAAGAGAGTTACAGCTTTTCCTGACTAAAGCCATAAGCAGTTCAACAACAGTATCAGTAAAAATTGAAGCTGCTTTTATCAAATTATGATGTGTAAAGTTCAGGCAGTTCGGTCTAGTGATGGAAAAAGCAATCTGAAGTATGAACAGCCTTCTAATAATATTTGTTCAGTAAGTCATTCTGCTGATAACAAACAGTCAAAGTCAGACTCTTTAGTCTGAATATTTCCCATAAGGAATATCTACTAAAATAAAATGCTTGCTTTATTAGCTAGCTACGTGCTATGAGCCAGATATACTTTGGCAAAGATATCCTTTGTGTGCAACTTTAATAAATAAAAAATTCATGAGTATTTTGATTAGTTATGAGTTTATTGTATGTGTTACATTTAATTTGGAAAATGTATCTTACAGTAGTGGAAGGGATACTTCTAAACATAGAAAATTCTTTCTCCAAAACCTCCCATCTCTCCCTGAATGTGTATTTGAGAGAGGTCACAGATTTCATCTTGTCTAATTTCTTGTAGTTTTACCTGTGGTACTGTGGGGAGCCATTTTCCCTATGTAATCTCTGATAATGATGATACTGTGCATTGCTGAATCTGGCAGGAATGCTGCTGTTAACAGTTTGTAAATCTCATTCTTTATCTTGTGGGACTCCATCCTATCCAATTGTTCATGGATAAAATATGTAATTACTAATATGGGGAGCATAAAATAGAATGGAAGTCATCTTAAAGAACCAAGTACATTATGAAAGTAAGGATTCCAATTTTATTTTTCATGTTCTTATGCTTCTGAATTAATGGTATATCAGTGTTTTGGGGTTTCTTGAATAATATTTTTAAGTCTAAAGTGTGCTTTTCAGACTTCTTTAATATGACAGCCTCAACACTCAGTCCTGTGTAAGCCCTGTTTTCTTGTTTGAGATTTGCTAGAGTAATTTTTCTGCTATTTTGTTGCTGAGTCTCTCCTGAGAAAACTGCCACTGCTCAAAGACTGACTTTATCTGAAAGAACTAGCTGGCACCCAGGAGAGAATGTTTATATGGGCTCTGCATGTCCCATATATGTCTGCATGTCTGCATGTCTGTCTGGGTGCCTCAATAGGGTAGTTTGCTCCACTGATTAGGATCCAGTGATCTAATTCATAAAAACCCCTGATTTCTCTCCCTTTCCATCCCACAACACATGGAAATGGGAATAAAGAATAAAAATTTACTCAACCCACATATTCATCAGAGAAAGCCTGTAATCAGCTTTTCCTCTCTTTCCTGAGACTGATATGCTCCCCATCGTCTTCAGTTGCTTCTCTGCTTTCTTACTTCTGTGATTATGAAAAAACCAAAGGGCATATCACTGTGCCTTTCTATGTTTAGAAGAAGAATGAAGTGATGGTATTAACATCATTTATTCTGGAGTATTTTGGTGCAGTTCAGAGGATTGGAATTAGGAACTTAAGTGTCTCTCTGCTCAAGGAGCCCTAAAGCCTAATGTGTAACAATTGCATTAAATTAAGCCTACACAGCTGTTGTAAATATCTGCCACAGTTAAGGGTTATTGTCTATTCTATTTTCTTTATAATACTATCATAATATTGCATTATTATTAAAAATATCATAATTACCAATTTTAATTACTTAAAAGCAAAAGAATTTCTTCTCTAAGTTATAATATACTACCATTAACATCAGACAACAGATTATATGCAGATGCAGTGTCAATTATTTAAATACAATTGGTCTCAATTAATCAGTAGGAGAAAAGAAAGTGAATTTCTTGACATCTCCAGCTGAAACTATTCTACTACCTTTGTCAGGTAGATTTATTCTTGCTGTCTTCATTTAATTATCAGGAATAGATTAGAGGATCACTGTAATTGAAAGAGGGGGAAAAAAGAAACAAAGAAAAAAATCCCATTTTAGTTCTTAACTGATCTACTAAAGGATGCACAATCCCAAACTGCAGAAAGCTGTACACATTAGTAATCCCCATTCAATAACTACTCCTTTAGAAAAACAAATATATGCAATATAATTTTATCAGAAGAAATACTTTACTGACAAGATTGGAGTAATTAGTCAAATATACTTTCAATTAAAATAACTGAGGAAAAAATGTCTATCCTTTAGAAAATTCCATATTGATTTGTAAGGTTTTTGGGAATGTACATGCAAAAAGCATTTGAGAGGAATGAATATTATTACTATTAATAATAATTAAAAGGAAGTCCTTAGTGAATATAATTATCAGTATGCCAGGTAGAGAAAGCAATTTCATATTTTGTTGTCATGAAATAATAACTCTAGTAGCTTCCAGAATAGAGATTTATAATTGCACTATGAACTTTTCTTTTCTTAAAAAGCATTAATGAAACCATTTAATATACTGCTATAAGTTTTGATGGGGAAAGATAACTGATACATGTTATGTGTTGTGGCCCTTATAGAGGTAGCATTTCTTTGCTTGAAATTATTTTTCACATTGTGAACAAAACCAAATGTTAATAAATGATAAATCTATTCAGTTACTTTATGCAGTTACCAATGATCTTGTGAAATTACAAACCCTCCAAAAGTGTGCCAGGAATAGGTATCTTCTGAGAAATTCACATTTTTATTTTTAATGCAGTTAGGTGATAGCATGTAATTTAGTTTCTAGTGCAGCAGCTAAGTGCAAGCATAGAAAACCCACAGAGCCTCACAAGGAGGCTTGAATAGTTTTCTTGAAAGGTCTAAAATGATGAGACAGGAATTGATAATTTTTTATATTTTAATCTTCATTTCAGACACGATATATACTGTAAGTAACACCAGGATTAGACTAAAATCATAAATAAATTAACTTCACCTGTGATTAATTTATACCAGTGGAGGGAAATGGATCCCAACAAATGTGATGACAACTCAAGAGGAATGAAAGGTTTTGAAATATTTCGTAGAACATACTCACATAATCTCCACAATACATTTTGATATGGGTCTTCAAGTTCTGTTGAGATGAAAATAGTAGCTTTCCTAGACTAAAAGTAATAGTTCCATAAACTAAATTGTTATATATGTCTTATTCTGTTTTGGAAATTCAAGAAAAAACATCCAATCAAACTGATACCAAGTACATTAGGCTCCAAAGTAACAATGAAGCAAACACCTGTAGGTCCCGTATGTCCTTGGGTTTTATAGATTCACTGTATACTTAGTCATTAATCATGTATTGAATAAGTGTGATTATAATGAAAGTAAACAGAGTCATTAGTACAACACCCTCTGTTCCGTGGTGTTGATTTTAAGAATCAGATTCAGCTAGCCACAGAATGAAACGCTCACCTACAGAAAGTGCTTGTTAATGATTTACTTTTCAGATTGGGTCTTAATCTGTTTCCTTTTTCTCCTTGTGCTGAAGTCGCTCAGCTCATCACTTGTTGTAATAACTATTTGTAGCTGGCATACATAGGAAGATACTTTATAGCCCCCATATGTTACCTGGAGTAATCAGGCAGGCCTCAGTGGAACTGTGCGATGAATGTCTTTTCATTTAAGTTACAATCAACAAAATCCTGTGAAGACCTGATCAAAAATCCAGTAACTTCGTTCAGTTTGAGGACTTATACAGAATCTGAACTAACCAACTGACAGCAAACCCATTTTTCAAAGCAAATAACGTGTATTTTTCTGCTCATGATAATTATTATTGTAATATACCGTTCATAAAATATGAAGTTTTCTCATACACACTTAAAAAAGGAATATAAAATAGAGGAATATAAAAACAGGAGTTCAGAATCAGTCTGTATATCCTTTAGTACAACTTCAGTGAAAGGCATAGGCTACCGTTATCCTGATTGGATGCCAGCATAGTAAGAATGTTTTTCCAATAGCTGGACAGTAGTAGTAGCTCAAAATCTGAATTAAATTACTCCAAATTTTCTTGCGTTTCTTAATGTACCCATCACAGGCTTTGTAGCACGGTCTTTAACTGCCTTTTTTTTTTCTTACAATTTAGGAAGACTTTGGAAATTATGAAAAAAATACTTTATTTTGTAGCCTTAATATTGTAGTAGCTCTTCTAATAGTTTAAAACTGTCTCTGGGTTTGTATAAACTCAGCAGTACTGATTTGAGTATAAGCTTTAGCATGTCAGCCTGTGTTATATGTAAAGGCCACACGTGCATCCTTAGAAATACTTGGGAGAGTTTCACAAAGGAACATACATGTGTGAAACATGGACTTCACAGTGGCACATCTTTACTTTCTCTTTTTTCATTAGTGCTGGGGTAGGTATTTTATTTTATTGTAATTGTCCCAAGTACTTATTTTAATATCCATATTTCAAGTGCTCTTTGAGGATGGCTGGGGAATATAGTCCCACCGTACAGCTCAGAAAAATGATCTGTAAAGAGTCTGGTCTGTCTGGTTAGCACATGTGATGTGCAGAAGGCAGTACCTAGAGTAGGATCCGGTCTCCTGATGATACATATTTTAAAGCAGTGATAAGAATACTGGTTTTACAGACTAATTTTACATGCATTTTCTTGCTGTGATTAAAATGTAATACAGTTAATCTTCAGTACAACAGAAAATGTATTTACAGTTTTACATTAATGTTTTATTCTGCTTTTGTCAAAATCTTTAGTGGTCAGGATGTAAATTAATAGTCAAAATTTGTTGTTCTATGAAATATTAATACCAGGCATATAATGTGAGAAAAGGACCTGACTGATTACTGAACTACATTCTGTTTAATGAAACTTCCTGAGAAGATCTGTGAGAGAGTCTAGAGAAAACGGGAGAGAAAGATTTCAATCTCCTTTTCTCTTTGAATGTCCTTTGGCTGTCCTTTCCTGCTGTATCGCCTCCAAGGTGAGAGGCAGGGCTTACCAACAGGGAAATGAATAACATTTGTCCACGTAATGCTCGGCAAAATGAATCCAGTGTTTGTGTACCAGAGTGAACATGTTGAACCTCACCTTCACATTTTCTTCAAGGCTCAGTAGGTCAGAGATGTGAGTCATTTCTTGGGAAGTTGCTTATCCTGTATTTTAGGGGAAAACCAAAGAAGTTGTGTTGCAAGGGGTTTTTGCAATCTCACTTTTGAAAAAAAAAAAGAATTGACTTCTTGGAGAGACTGCAGAAGGGAGCAGCAATAATTTCTTATGCAGAAAGACAGGAAACACATGGTTTGTTTAGACTAAAGAACAGTGAAGGAGTCCTAACAGTTGAAGAAATAAAAGATGTTGTAAGGGGAAGGGAAAAAATATTTTGTCTTCCTCTTCACAATGAACTGGACAGATTAAAGTCTATTTTTCTGTTTCACCTCTATTTAATCTTTTCAATTCTCACACAGTTATAGGGTGAGATTTTCGTTACTTTATTATTGGGCATCTCATTACAGGTCTGGGCACCTGGTTGCTTTCCTTCCTCTTTTTCTTGTTAAAAACTTTCTTTTTCCTATTCCTTCTTAATTTTCTCATCCCTCACTTTGTTGGGCAATCTTAATTCTTTTGTGTTGAAGCAAGGAAGGACCAGGTCCTCTTCTTCAGGACTCTTCAAACAATGGAATTTCTCACCTGTGCTAAAGGTTCTTTCTCAAACTTTCCCTGTCCTGCTCATTGATGTCCTTAGGCTTAGACATTGCAACTGATCATTTCCATGTTATTCTGTTGGAGACCTTGAGTAAAAATAATGAAACATAATTAATTTTTATTAGAGATACATAAAAAGGTGATTTAATTAAAATGAGAAGTAAAAATTATTTAATATGAAATTATTCTATTTGCTTTCCCTGAAAATTAGCTTCTAGCATATCAGTTACATATAAATTAAAACCAGAATTCACATTATTGGTATAGCAATCTTTAAGCATTGCTCTGTAGTCTCATCAGATATTTGAAATGTTTGTCCAATATTACTGCAGTGGCAAGCAGTAATGTGTTAAAAGCATGGGCCTTCGTACTCTGTGCTGCTGAGCATGCAGTTTATGTGGTGGAAAGAAAATCTGAATATAATTAGAGTTGGTGGGATTTCTAGCTCTCACCAGAGTACAGAATGCATGAGCACACTACAGAGGTCAAGAAAAAGTGGTGGAATGGTCATCTCTAGCTCTAGTGTAACAGTTACAACCTTGGGCCTTTGAAAAATGTGGCAATGGGAATTTCATTGATTGTGTAGAATGTGTATGGAGCATTTGTAGAATCTTAGTCACCATGATTAAGTGAAGTATTTGGTAGCAAATACTTTATTACAATGAATCACTGTAAGACCTATGACTCAAATCCCAACCCTGTATTTATATTATAAAAATGAACTTGGGTACTTATCTACCTGTTAGTTCCCCTTAGGGTTGCCAGAACCAAGTTCTGCCCTAATTCTGAGAAGAGCCCTGAGCATGGTATGTACATGCAGGAGGCAATTCCAGATACTGTAAGGACTGTGGAGCTGGTGATCTGTGCCTTGGAAGGGTGGCTGCCAGCTCCCATTTGGGATGTAACCATTGGCAAAAGGCTGACCACATGAAGTGATGTAGACTGTTAAAGAAGAGGGTTTGAATGAGACAGTGGGTATGAAAGGTAGTCGTGGGCATGGCTTTCTAGAAACAGCAGAAGCACTGTTACTTAGTGAGTGTAAAATTCTGGTTTCACCATTGTGTCAATATAATATAGAATTGCAGTTTCTGGTTGTTCATCAGTGGAAGAAACTGAAAAAAATCTCAGGCCTACAGAGCTCTTCCCATTCCTGAGTGTCACTGAATTGGATACTGGGGACTTATGCTAAGCTTGCATAAGCTTGATGTTTTTGACTTTCTGGAATTGCTCTAGCTCAGAGTTCTAGACTGTAAAGGACTCCTAAGTTTCACTGAAGCAGTAGTTGCTTAGGAGTCTACTTTGGCAGCAGCTAACACAAGAGTTTTCAAAATATTTGCATACTGACCACCCCAAACTAAACACACATTTGTGTCAAAGTTCTAGTTCTCCAAATTACCAACTTCACCACTATCCGAGGGGCAGTTCTAGTGGATGAGTTTCCTGTTTTGCTCCACTGCCTCACAAACCCCCCTCACATTTGACCTCTCAAATGTTTTCTTTATCTGTACTTCTCTTAAATGTGCAAGCTACATTTAAGCTACTGTTAGGCAAGGAAGGGTGAATATGAATATATACAGTTGTCACCACATTTGCAATTTGAGAGTGTTGTCTGGATAGAGATTTGGTTTTAATGGGATGGATATAGAAGTCTTTTTTATAATTTTTAATCTTACATTATAGACTCTTCCTACAACTGTAATTGCATTTATAGCTTTTGTATAGCTCTTTCATATTTAACCTATTAAGGTTATGTTTAAGACTGGCAGATACGTGCCACTGGTTTCCTAGGGTTCTGATCACTTGTTTTGGGGAACTGCTTGGAGCATGCTCTTCTCAACAAAAAATCTTGGTCTCTTCCTGTTGAAGAATATATTGGTTTTATACATTATTTAGAGATATTGTTTAATTTTCTCTTAATGTCATGCTGTGTTCTCCTCCAAAGTTATTTTTGTTTTATGGTACAGTGCTAGTGTTTGTGGGTTACTTGTGTGTTTTTAGGATGTGAAAACTGTTTCTACAAATTTTTGTTTAGGAATGCAAGCAGTTGATGTGAATTCATTTTGAGGAAGACTTCTCACTCTTTAGGCCTCACTTCCACTGACAAGTTCCTAAAATTCTTATAACTGTTTTCCTGAATCTTGAAGAAGTAAAGCAAACATCTGTATACATGCAATTTTAACACCTTTTATAATGAAGGACTCAAGATTTACATTCTCAAAGCTTGCTAGCTAAATGAAAGATCACTGTGTATTTCCAGCCAAGAAAAAAATTTCCTTAAGAGCTTATTAAACCTGTATACGAATATTTCAGCAGAACTTCTGATCTTTGGAGTGGTTGTATTTGAATCACCATGGATGCATTTTTTTAAAAGTTTCATACTGCAAGGAAAAACACATTATTTCAAAATATTTTTCTCTAACTACCATGGAAAGAATTTTTCACTCTAATAAAACTTCCCAATTATTTGCCTAAAAAAAGAAAAAGGAAAAGGAGTCAGCCAAGCTTAATTAATAGTGTCAGCATGCAACTTCAATAGCAATATGTAAGTTCCAGAAGAATGAGAATCTGACCTTGGTATTGTCTTCCTACAGACATTTCACTTTCTCACTGTGCACCTTTCTAGAAAGTATATTGTCTATGCCAGACAAGTAAAATACGTATTTCTTGAGTCCTTATTATTACCATGGCAACTGGTAATTGGTATTAAAAATTATTTCATATAAACTGAACTGATTTTACCCAGTTCAGGGAAGATGTTTTGTTTACAGAAGTTAGTTTTGATTGTTTAGTCATGGATAGCATGATAAGCCATGAAATATAGAGCGAGGAAGATGTCATTGTAATTGTTTTTATGACTTTAAATAAAATACCTATTTGTCAAACAAGTGCATAGCTCTTATATTGCCTCAAAGGCTGAGTATAAAATAAAAACCATTCTGCTTTGTTTAATTTATTATTCTTTTATGTGGAAGTTGCCCTTTTATTGTGCTTGAAAGTTTATGTCTAATCCTGTTTCCCTTGTTTACCTCTCAACAGTTGTATTTCCCAAGATTACAGTAAAACTGAGCAAAATATTAATTAGTGAAAAGAATAGACATTGAAACGAGCAAATTAAAGACAAGGTCTTTCCACAACAAGTTATTTACAGGCAGTATCTAACTCCGAGCTGAATTCTGCATATTTTAGCACTGCTTAGTAAATTATACTGAATGTTGGGCACTTTTTTATCAACTTCAGGCTTTGTTGAATATGAAACTCAAAGGATCATTTGCCTAAGTAAAAACTGTATAATTAACTTCATAATTCCCTATTTCCACATCTCACTTCACAGAAGCATCTACTAATTGTTAATGTCTGTAGCAACTTAATGATTAGGTTTTATATTTTAATTTATTACATGCTGTTCACAGAAAATCAGGATTGTTTTCTTATTTCCCAAATAAAGGAAGTAGCGATTAAGCTTTTTGTGTAATATTACCTAGGAAGCTGGTAGCAGAGCTGGTAGCAGGTGTCAAAGCTTTCAGACCCTTAAGTAAAACCACTCTCCTACGGTTAGCACAGATTCCCATTGACAGGAAGACTCTCAGAAATGCTGTTCTAGTGAAAACAGTCTTGTATGATGATGGGTTGAGAGAAACATATTTCATTAAGGCTATTTCAGGGGCATGAGACTAACGATAGGGCACAAGTACCACATAATCTAATAGGTATAAACTCGAGTAACTTTGATTTGTCTCTGAGTGGGAGGGCTATGATCTTAGGCTGCACACAGCACCAACAGCTCTGTAGTGCCTCTGGCATGTGCAGTTGTACACACCCACTTCAGGTGTGTGCTGCGTTGGTGTCTTGGTTCGACACTTTGAAGGGGTGAAGACCTCGGACAGAAATCTCTTCACTGGGATTCAATATCCCTGGCTTCTCCAGTACAGAGAGACAGACCATGTAGACATGGATGTAAGGGGAAAATAACTCTTTGCCAAGAAGAAATACTAATAATAATACATATAAAACCGTGTTAAACCAGCCAGTGAGAAGAAATTTCCCAGGACTTGCACACTGGACCAAATCAAGGTGGCAGTCAGACCTCCCTCACCCAGAAAAAACACACGTGGCCACAGTACAGAGGCAAGGTGGCCACCCTTCCACATGGTTTGCCTGCCCCACACCTGGAAAACCTGGCAAAAACAGTTGGAGAGTCAGCACTGGCAGGAAACAGTGGATAACTGGGATTCAATACAGGCAGATGCTTGTGTGGTGCTGGAATGAGGTGCTGGTACGGGCGGTCAGAGCAGGGCTGTGGACCCTCCAGGCACCTGAAAGGACCCACAGGGCATGCACTGGATCCAGCAATGAGACTTGGTTGTTACAATTCCAACTTTCAGTGGTCAAGGTGGCGGTCATAATCTGGATCCATCAAGGCAGTGGAGGAAGCCCAGGGTGGTGACAGAAGCCCCAAAACTCGGTCATATACACTCAGATTCAGGTGGAAATGCCTTTGGTACCTCCCCTGGGGTGGGGATATTTTCACTGGATGATGTAATACTGTGAGTCACAGGATACTTCGTGAGTCTTTGACACCGTCTAAGATGCTGCAGCTCTGTCTTGTGTCGGTGCAGCTCAGTCCATTATGGGCCATTATGGGTCATCAACAAGTCATGAAAACCTTCAGGCTGGGTGTGAATGTTCCAGGGAGTGATCATAGCTGAGTCACCTTTCTCAGAAAAAGATGCACTACCCACCACATAGGGTTTGCCTCTTCTTATCTTGCTTAACACCCAGTTTGTAGCCTGAGGTGTCAGCTGTGCACACCTTCAGCCCCTGGCCTGGGTGGCCACTCTGCACATAGTTAGCAAAGCACATGGCTGACTGAGCCATCAGCACCAATAGTGCAGTCTCTTATAGCACCTGGGGGTCACTGCAGGTGGTCATATGTTTGAGGCATTAATCACTAGCACTTCAGTCTCTTTAAAGAAGGCAAAACACCCAAAAGCCTAAAAGGCATATTTAGGGAAAAGGTGGATACCAGAATTTTTGTGTAGCCCAGGACAGCTGGGGATCTCTGTGCCATGCTCTGTTGAGTGATGTGCCACGCTTTCTTGCTTTCTTCTTGTCTTGCATGGTTCAAGTGATTGTCTACCATACATTTCAGAAGGTGTGCACTTAAGTCCTATAGTGGCATCTCTCTGAATTACACTGCTGCCTAAAATATTATTGCAAAATGAAAAGGCAACAGACACCAAATTTATTCACTACTAATTTGTGTAGATGGCAGCAGTGTTTCATAGTATTTGTTATGCAATGGTGTTCCAATTTAAATTTTATATGGTTTTCTAGAAATACAGCTATACATGGATGAACTTGTTCTGATTAACACAGTGTTTTATTACTAACTTTATTAATTTCATGGCATATAAATCATAGACATGTAATTTATCTGATAACAGTTTCAAAAATAAATCAAATAATTATACATATATAATTTACTGAAAGTACTTTGAGGATTTGATATGATTTTATGAAGAACATTTAAAAATTATATATACAATCAAATGTTTTTCAATGAAATATATCAAAATAAAATATAAAATATTGTGAATTTAGGCAATTTGTTAAGCCCAGCTATGTTTGGAAGATGTATCTGTAACTTGCTACATTAATGCCTGGTTTAAATGTTAATTCTTGTCATGTGTTGTGAATTACACCAAAATCAGAGTTATACAATGAATTAGTGATTATAGACTACTTATTAACAGGGACATTTGTAGAAAACATAATGAATCTATGACTTGGTGTACGCCAGACTATCAAATTACAGTGCTATTCCATTATGCAAGCACTTGATCTTGCAAGGATGAAACATTCTCTACTACATGTTTGTACTGACAATGGGACAATGGATATTGCTCATCTGCCATGCAAGCTCTCAGAGAGAAGCAAAGTGGCTGTAAGTATGTGCGTAGGGCAACTACAATCTAGCTGGAGAGTGCAGTTGGTTTGAGATCTTTTGTTTCTTGTGAGGAACTTTTCTGTTTTAATGACATGCTTAAATCCATTAGCATGTCTCTCGCCATAAAGACTGAGGAATACAATTAGCAAGTTGTTTACAGCAGAGCTGCAACTGCTGTGACTAAAGTGTTATTGATAGAGTGAATGAACTTCTCAGAATTGTTTTCCAAAGATTAGCTTTATAAAGATTTGATATGTTGCTATAACTTAGCCTTGATTAGGTCCAATGTAAGGCTCAATATTATATTTTCACCGTCAAATTGCTTCACAAAAAAATGACATGATATTTTGCTTGCATTATTCCAGATAGTTAAGTCTGTTCTTACCACTTTTAATCCTTGTGGTTCTATTAGCCTTGGAGCCTAGAAGCTACTTGATTCTAAACACTGTTGAAGTTTCATTTATTTGGATGCCTGAATATGAAGGAATGAGTGATAATAACTTCCATACTTAAGCTAGAACAATTTTCTGCTAGGGAGTGAAGTCAAAAGGACATAAGTAAAATGTGGTGTGTACAGCAGAAGAGTGAAATTAATGCTGTCTGTTTAATATTCTAGTGCCAGTCATCTGTTTTTAAAATCTTTGCCAATGCTGATAGTCACAACTCATGCATAAACAGGAGCTGATTTTATCTGGCTTGTGCATTTTGTGTGTGTTCTCCTTGTTGCCTTAGTAACTGCAGTAAGGCTGGCACTAGCATATGCATTTTTATCTGAAAAAAAAAGAATATTATTTATGTCTACTATGCCTGAGGAAGAAAGCTTAGAGACATAGCCAGTAATATAAGCCTAACTTTCCAAAGTTGGCCATGAAAAGAAAGAATCATCTTAAACACCTTCCCAATGTTGAGAACATAGCTCTTTAATGGGATAATTTGAAGTTATAATTTCTGTATTTTGGTCATAATTTTCAGCATTGTGAGAAAGAACTGCTAAAACCCCCAAATGGACTTTGGGATGCCTGGTTTGTGTTCTTAGATATGCAATCAATAGGCAGAAGCCCCATGGGAAAGTGAACTTCCCTCTCTGTGCCTCCATCTTCCCTCCATAAGTAGGTTATAAAGATACTTTCTATAAAGTTACTTTGATGCCGTTTCTGAAAAGCATTAAGAATTGATTCACATGTCTTTATCTTGTATGCAATATATTATTCCGTGGGTATAAATAACTTACAAACTGAGAGGCAGGGAACACTATGTTAGACTGAAAACAAACAGTATGAGCTTGATTTTCAATATCTCCCTGGCAAAGAAGGTATTTCCTTTCCTTTATTGTTCAGTGGCAAATGAATATTTAATTTATGATTAGTTTGACCTCTGTATTGAAAGATCACCATTAATTTTTGCACATATTCAAAGGCAAAGTAGCCACCAGTTTGCAGAATTTATGTACATCCAAACACGATTTTCATTGTCCTCTATACATAGAATCTTATATTTAATCCTAAGGAGGTACACTACTGTACAGATTTTTCATCTTGTAGAAAATTGCACAGCTTGGTTCATACTTCCTTTTCCTTCTGTTTTATGAAAACAGCTTGTATGTTCCTGCAGTATTTAGGTCCTCCAATGAACATCTCTTTACAAAGAATAACCATTAACTGCATGATGCTGGGAAACCTATTTTCCAGGTATATTTAATCATTATTTTATAGTTATTCCTTTACACTTGCTGTCCTTTAAGAGTTTTTAAAAAATTACACAAATCCTTTTATCTATCAATGAGACCTACCTGGTAACAGCGTTTTTGCCTTATGTTGATGTTGTGCAAAATCTCTAATAAAAAGATAATTATAGTAGCCTCTTTGAATTAAGTCAAAATTCTGCAAAATCTGTCATCAAACCCATAGTCTGTGAATCTCTTTTTCTCTATTCAGGTTTTTTTTCTCTTTTCTATTGTATACTGCTTCAAAATGTATAGATGGCTCTGGTAAACATTTCAACCTTGAATATTATAGCCTACGTTTTTGATTCAGTGCCCATCCTCTGACGTTTTCCTCGTCACTGACTGATTGAATGAAGATTTCTCAGAAGAGGCTGTAATTTGAATACAGCCCTGTGTTTACATTCATGATAGATATTTATCTTTGAACCTTAATTGACCAAAACTTTGGTTACAGATGTTTCCATGTTTCTCTGGCCCTTGCATATGTAAGAGTCATGCGTTAATTTTCCTTGGCAAAGTGCAAAATCCAGGCAGGACACAAAGGAGTGACCCTGCATCCGTCAAGAACATTCGTGCTTTTCATCATACAGTGGGATTAATAATTCAGTCCATGATGAAACAGCCTGTGAGCAGACTGTGAGCCTCTGCACCTTTGTGCCAGTGGCTAAGGCTGGGGATGATAGTAACAAGCGTGGACACAGGAATGTCGGCAGCTGAATGAATCTGCCAACATACTACCAAGAAGTAGAAAAACATTCAGCTGTTAGAAGTATTTTTAGATTTTAAAGAATGAAAAACAAGATAATACTCATCTTGGTTTAGGCTGTTCCTCTAACATATGAGGACTAAGACTGAAATTTTGAGCTCTGTGAGGACTTTGACTGAGTAACATTACTATCAGGGTGAATGATTTGGTGTAATAGGTAGGAGGCTCTATGAGCAGAACTGAACAATACCAATGGTTAACAAGGACGATGGTTCATTTAGCTTGGAGGTGTCACCAAGATTAAATTGCGCTATGCCCTACTTCAAAACTGCGTCCATAACAGATGGGTCACGGTTAGAGACTCCCTTCTGAAGGGAACAGAGGCCTGATATGCACACTGAGCCAACTCTTAGGAAAGTTTGCTGCCTCCCTGTGGCCCAGGGTAAAGATGTAAAGAGAAAGCTTCCTGCCCTGTTATGGCCCTCATCCATAATAACAACAAGAAATCCCAGGGCAATCCAGAGAGACTTTCGGGCCCCTGGGACTTGGTTAAGGAACGAGGAGCATTAGTAGTGTACTCCTCTATCCTTCTAGGTACAGTGAATGATGGAGAAAGCAGAATAAGCCAGCAGATCAATACCTGTCTCTGAGTCTGATGTCACCAGCAGAATTTTGGGGTGTTTTGATCATGGGATAGTTTGTACAACACCAAGCCTGCTGGTGACAGGCAGGATACCACTGTCTCAAAGCGGGAAAAGGAGTTTAGGAGTTAGCAAAACTTACTGGAAGAGCTTTAAAATAGATTTGAAGGCAGAAGGGGTTAAACCTAGACTTGGTAGAGGGGTACCTTGGGGCAGCACACCAAAGTTTAACAGATTGTGTGTTAACAAGGTCCTTCAGTCTGCCATCTCAGTGGAGGTAGGGGATGGAGATTCATAAGGCAGCAAAAACACAACGACTAATGATGTGTTGGAAGCCATGAAAGTGCCTGAGAATGGTCATGTAGGAATTAGAGCTTCTCACCCCAAAGAGGGGCAGGATCAAGAGCCCAACTGAAGGGCATCTACACCAATGCAGGCAGCATGGGCAACGAACAGGAGGAGCTGGAAGCCACTGTGCAGCAGGAAAACTGTGATATAGTTTCCATCATGGACAGATGTTGGCATAACTCACACAGCTGGAGCACTGAAGTGGATGGCTATAAACTCTTCAGAAGGCACAGGAAAGGAAGGAGAGGCAGTGGGATAGCCCTGTGTGTCAGGAAGTGTTTTGATGGTCTAGAGCTTGATGATGGTGATGATAAGGTTGAGTGTTTATGGGTAGGAATTGGGGCCAGGCCCACAGGGCAGATATCCTGGTGTGAGTCTGATACAGACCACCCAACCAGAATGAAGAGACAGATGAAATATCCTCTAAGCAGAAGGGAGTAGTCTCCCAGTTGCTGGCCCTTGTATTTGTGGGGACTTCAACTTGCCAGATGCCTGCTGGAAATCCAACACATCAGGAGACGTTGGCAAAAACCTGTGGGGGAAAAAGGGAGAGTTTATGACCTTTGGAAGAAGGAGCAGGCATGTCAAGAGGACTACATGGATGTTGTGAGTTTATGCAGGGAAAAAAATTCGGACCAAAGTCCATTTAATACTTAATCTGGCTACTGGCATAAAAGACATATGTTTCTGTGAATACATGAGCTACAAAAGGAGTGCTAAGGAGAATCACTATCCACAGAATTACAGAATCACAGAATCAACTAGTTTGGAGAAGACCTCTGAAATCATTGAATCCAACTTATCCCTGTTGGATGCAGAGGAAAACATAGTGACAAAGGATGAGGAAAATGCTGAGGCACTTAATTTCTTTGCATCAGCCTTTAATAGCAAGATTAGTTTTACTCTGAGTATGCAGCTCCTTGTGCTGGAAGACAGGAATCAAAGTGAAGGCCTCATAATACAAGGGGAAATAGTCAGCAGCCTACTACACCACTTAGACACACACAAATTTATGTGACCAGGTGAGATCCACCCAAATATCCTGAGGAAACTGGTGGAAGTGCCCCCCAAGCCACTTTCAGTCATTTACCAGCAGTCCTGGCTAACCAGGGAGGTCTGAAATGATTGGATGTTGGCAAGTGTGACACCTATCTACAAGAAGGTCCAGAAGCAGGAACCATGGAATTACAGGCCTGTCCTCAGTGCAGGGGAAGGTCATGGAGCAGATCATCTCGAGTGACATCATGCAGCACATATGCAACAACCAAGTGATCAGGTCCAGCCAGTGCGGGTTTATGAACAGCAGGTCCTGCTTGATCTCCTATGACAGTGACCCACTATGAGGGACTGGATTAATCTCAGTAGATTGTGCCAGAATAAACTCTCTGTGTGTGTGTGTGTGTGGGTGTGTGGGTGTGTGGGTGTGTGGGTGTGTGTGTTTGGGCAAGAGACCAGAACTAAAAGCACAGAGCCTGCATGGAGCAGCTATCAATCAAAAGCTCTCCTGGTAGCCCACCCACACCACTCCCCCTGGACCCTCTGGTTGGCTGCACCACCCTTCACTCTGTCCTGGAGGGCACTGACTGGTCAGTGAGCCAGATGTTCTGCCTGGGAGGGGTGGCCACGGTAGCCAAAGCACATAAATACAGCAGCAGACTTCGTACTTACATGGTAACTGACAGAGACTTATCTGGTAGACACAGGGCAAGACGTTGGAAAAATGCATTAATTTTTGTATTGCTGAACCAGGACTTCACACATCATTTTAGATAATGATATTTCTGAATATTTTTAGATACTGCCTGGAGAATCCTGTAAATCATTAATTCTGGCAAAAAAAGGATTTGAGGACATCACAGACATTGATAATCCCATGAGTAAAACATTAGAAAAAAATATGTTGATCTTACTTAACAATTGACAGTTGGTCTTTACCAACCAACATAATGGATTTGATCTTCCAATGGCTTGTATTAGGCACCGTGGTTTCTTATGGCTCCTCCTTCCTCAGAAAAAAAATCAAAAAACTGAAGACATTAGGAATCCTATGAAATAAGTTGCTGATTGAAATTCAGGTTTGCTTAAGTCCTCCTGTCAGATGATACATTAACTTTTCTCTCAGATGTGAAATTTGCTGACTCCTTTGCTGATTTTTTTTTTTTTCAGGATACCATCTGTTCTCTTTATTTTGGCTTCTGAGTAGGTATTTCTTCACAGAACATTCACATTGGTAAACAGCTCATCAGAGTGTCACTTTTGCTTCCTTGAAAGAGGGCTACAGGCAGGAGGTAGAGATGGCAATCCTGTTTCACAGTACAGCTGAAGCCAGGTCATGAAGAAAAAAGTATCTGAGAAATCTTTCTTTTTTCAATAGCGATTCACGGGATTTTCAAGAAATTAAATTGTATGGGTATCTGTATCATATCAGAACTTTGGAATTAAAAGATAAGTTTAAACAAACTTAGATGGTGGTCTATAGCCAGAGGTGTAATTTGCACCAGCTTGCCTGGGGCCATTGAAGTGACTTGTTCCTGCCT
This sequence comes from Campylorhamphus procurvoides, assembly GCA_013396655.1. Classification (NCBI taxonomy): domain Eukaryota; kingdom Metazoa; phylum Chordata; class Aves; order Passeriformes; family Dendrocolaptidae; genus Campylorhamphus; species Campylorhamphus procurvoides. Next base: position 1,249,220 of record WBMV01003880.1, on the reverse strand, counting down.
GGAACAGTTCTTATCTTGCCTTGGAGGGATGAATGACATGTTTTTGATAATGCTTTTGCTTGTTAGTGCAACAAGTGTCCTGAGCAGTAATGTTACATTGGCTGGTGTTTGTGTGAGCTTCTCTTCCTCTCCTCTGTTTTCTTCTTAGTAGAGCCTTTTTCCCTGTTTGGGTTGGTATGTCTGGGCATCTTTGGCTGGTGCAGAAAACTGTGAGTGGCACATATACAATTCAAAAATGTAAGGCAATCTGAGTCAATGTGAGGCAGCTGTGAAGATAAAATGGTAAAACTTTATAATCACAATGGATAATTAAGTGGGGAAACATGATGTTGATACCGATGTCCAATTAGCTTCATTGGAGTCTTTTCTGAGGACCCTGTTGTGGTAACATGTGCCCATTACTGGAAATACAGCAATGCTCTATGTGCCTCATGCAGATCACTCGCAGTCAGGACCTTCCTACTCTTACGGGACTGATCCATATTAGGAGCCCTGGAACTATTTTTAAGGAAATGAAGCCAGTTCTAGCTAAAGCAAGTTGCTCAGTCTTTTCCAGCTGAGGACACCCACAGTCCCCAGCACCCTATTTAGCAGTTGATGGTGTAGGAGGCTTGTGCTTTCTGGCACAGGAGGGACCAGCTCCTGCACTGTGAGCTTCATGCAGAGTTCCCCTATAGTCTCAAAATGTTTCAGCTGGTACTGATTGTCCCAGAAATGCAGTGCAAACCTACCCCCATCAGAATTGTTTCATGAGTGGAGAAAGAGCATGGCACATAGTGAAGTTAAGTTTCTTTCACAAAGAGTATCCTTATCTGCCTTGCTTATTGATGATGTAGTTAGCATCAGGGTCTATGCCACTGACAAACTCGCTATGAGAGCCGTTTACATGGCCTAATACACAGCAACTAACTTAGAAATACAGTTCTGAAATAATACCTATGTATTTGTGATGAATAATATTACCACTGAGCCTTAAGTCCTTTTGTCACTTATTCTGTGTAGAAGCATCTTGGAAGAGCTGAGTAGGATTTAGAATAGCAGAAGAATTGAGAGACTCTGAATTTTCCTCTAAATTTTGTAATTCTTGATATCTTCTACAATGGAAGGAAGTTTGAGGGCAAAAGGCCTGGAGATATTACAACTTGATCTTCAGTAAGAGAGTCTTGGCCTGTAGGTACTGACATATTGCTCATTTAAAAGCAGCACTTAAGTGTGTTACAATTCAGGGGAATTTGGTATGTTGACAGAAAAGAGGAAAAACACAATAATTAAATATGCCTAAAAATTTTTCATGAAACAGAGCTTTAGTGGTAAAAGAATTTCCTTTTAGGTTTTACCAGGAACACTAATTAGGAAAGCAACATATTTGACATAGTCATCTTACAGTTTTACTTCCTTCATTATTTTTTTTTAAAGTATTATTTTCAACTCATGCCAACATAGTTCTGATGAATATGGATTAGCTTAAATTTGTTTAGCTGCAGGAAGGGTACAACTTTACTGGCTTTGGAACAGAACTCTGGAAAAATAAACACCTGAATAGCGTGTACTTGCAGAGTAGCAGCTTCCAAACCAGTGTAGCTATGCAGCTGTGTAGAAACACGTGCTGTATTGTGTGCAGTGCAGCAGATTGCTAGAAATGCTGGGTTTGGACTTGCTGTTAATCTCTGTTGATAATGCTGTGAAAATCTGCCTAAATTTTTAAAGTGATATGTATTGTATATGAAGTTGAACTACTTTATAATAATATGCAATTTGTGATGATCTGGGCAGTGCTTTAAAAGAAAATTATCCAAAATGATCCATCAGCCTGTTTATTAGATAATTACATACATTTTGCTAGTTAATGTGCAGTAGTGCATTGGGGTTTTTCTGGCAATGCTTGTGCATTCAAAAAGGGTAAATGGAAGCTGCTGAATCCTTAAAGGTTGAAGTACAATGTGCGACAAGCATTGTCTCTGTCCTTCCACAGCTATGTAATTATGAATACTAAGTATTGGAAAGGAGGATAAAGCTACTTCATTATTCTGTTAACATCCCACTTCATTTTAGTATAGGAAAAGACAAAAGTGTAGGCAACTGAAACAAATGTTTTACTATTTATCTTAAGGGGAAATTACACGAGTGGCTTGTAATTATACTCCCATGATTGAGTCCCTGGCTACAGCTATAGGCTGAACTTTCACTGTCTCCCGTATTGAAAAGAGGGAAGGTAACAAAAAAAGAAAATTGCTCTTAGGGGGCTGGCAGATAAGTTTGGTGGGCTTTTTCTTTCCAAATTTGGGGTATTTCCAATTACTATTTTTTTTAGTTATGCAAGTATAGTTGGAAGGGAAGGAAGTGAAAAACCCAGCAGAGCAAACGATATTTTCCTTGGGGGGAAGGTAGAGCTTACATGAGATTTTTGGGGAAAAATTCCAGAATTAGATCAGCAAGCAGCATGTGAGCAGATCCAAACCCACTGGGCCAATTTATGCTTCTCCAGTGACTGGTTAGGATGAGGAGGTATATTCAAAGATACAAAACGCTGTCTTATATTCATAAGCATTTCATATGGTGTGTGTAGATGAAGAAATAGCAGTAAGTTTCAGCATCCACTGTGTATGTATCCTTTCTATATAGAGATATGTCACTTGAAACCTTGCTGATAGGCTAAACCAGAATTCTAGGTACTATTGTCCTAAAATTTTAAAGTGAGAGCAGCTCACAGGGGTCTAATTGAAAATTTAAAACATTGTGCTTGTCTTCCCACTGGTCTCATTTATGGTTCCCAAACAAATAATTCTGAAAATTTTAATCTTAACAATGTTATCATGAAGCAGAACCCTGATATGAAGTTAATTTGATGATATACTGGTGAATTTTGTTTCTAAGATTTCAGAACTGAAATGCATGACATCTAGTTCCCAAATGTCATTTTCATGCCTAATTAAATATCTTTATTTTCAGAGTTGCTTCACTTCTAGCATCTGCCTTTGAATCTTGGCAGGGGCATCTATAAAAAATGTAGATGAACCACTCTTCATTTTAAAACTTGGCTAGTGGTGATTATTTACTTGGTTAAAAAATCTGAAATGAAACCAAAACACAACCATCAAAAAACATTAAAGCTGCAAATAACTGAGTCTGTAGCTAGCATGTTTTGAAGCTTAAAATACAGAAGCAAGTAGCAAACAGTATTTTTGAAAGCAAAAGCTTTTTTTCCTATTGTAAGTACAAAGTTTGAGCTGAACTTTTTTATAAGATAGAAATATAAATGCCCATTTCTTGACCTCACTATGCTTGTGCTGTATTGTGCTGTGGTTATTTCTGGGAGCCAGAACAAGGATGTTTGTCCCAGAACACTGTTACCCTATCTCTGCATGGCCCCCTTCTCCAGCCACATTGTGTTCTTTATCACAGCAAGTTCTTATCAACAGTGCTTGCTTGGCTCCACAGCATCCAGCTATCTGTATTTGACACACATTAAATATTAGCCCCTTATCTTCTGGGATTCTAGGGCAGGCGAGTAGTTGTTTGGCGCTTTTTTTTAATTTTGCCTTTTTGTTTTGTTTTTGTTGTTTTTTTTTTAAATTAATATTAATATTTTGACTTCTGTGATTGAGACTAGATATCCAATTAGTCATGTTATAACTTCATAGAATCCAGCTCAATGTAAACAATGAAAAAGGGACACATAGGAAGAAGTGAATGAAAACTGCTCAAGTACTTCAGTATATTTTCCTCAAGTACATTAATGAGGACAATATTGTTTTAAAAGAAGGTTTGTGACAGCAACTGTCTGCATTGGAATGAAAAATATTTTTCTGATTTGTTTTGTCTCCTACCAACTTCTAACTTCATTAATAATGAACTTCCTCATTTCTCACTGAGGTTTCGGGATATGTGCTAGGTGGGTTAGGTCTGTTTTTATTTATCATATCTTTTAAATAAAAAGAAATTAAAGTGTTTGAATAATTATTGACAAAATTTCAAACTGATTTGAAGATTACTATAAAATATTCAGGGAAGAAGGCAGGGAGGATGTAGTCAGCCAGGTAAATTAAGATAAATTCTACAGTAGAACTATGATGTTTTCTGCTGGCTTGTTGCTCTTACTGTCTGCCAGTGAAATGTGACTGTCCAGCTCAAACTGGGATTTGTTGTTTCACTTTTAAACAAGACCTCTTGAGTCTCCCCCAAACACTTTTAGAGGGAAATCGTGCTTAGTTTGCAAGATCACCTTAATTTCCATGACAACTACTTTTGGCATCAAACATACAGGATTAGTAATTCTGACAATGCCAAGCAAAAGAACAGAAAAAATAATTACCTAAGAAAGACAAGTGATTTAAAAAATTTTTTATAAAAACCCATTTTTCACCATGACGGTAAAAGCATGTCAGACCAACTGTGTATCTAAGATATCTGAGAATGGACAATAGTAGGTGCTTGGAAAAGAGTGCAAAAGTAGGCCAAGAATATAGCAGGTTTTTTCTTGTCAAATTGCTTATGTATTTTTTCCATATATTTTTTCTCATGTTTTTTTTTGAAATTCCCTCATGATGTCTCACTTAAAGAGAATGTGGGGTTGAGGACCAGAGGAAGCTTTGGGAGACTGGCATGGAGGACTAGGAAGAGACTTAATAGGGGTCCTGGGGATCAGCTGGAAGAACATGAGGGAACATCTGAAGCTCAGAAGTGATGTAAAAACTGGCTAGTGGTCTAGGTGGATGTCCAGAGTTTGCTGGTGAAGAGGACTTCTTGGTAGGGGAGGTTAGCTGGGAGTGCTCAGAGGAACTTCAAAGACTGAGGAATGGTTTCCTTCTCTTGCTTTCAGGTCAGCCTGTTCCTCTCCCAGTCCCCTTCATAAAAAACAATACACCTGCACTTTGGGTGACCTCCATTGCCATAGGAGAATGCTTGCGTCTTCCCTTGTGTCTCTTGGGTGGCAGCTCAGGGAGGGAGCAGCCTTCCATAAGGAAGCCTTCTGTAAGGCTTCCATAAGAAACCCAGGCAGAAGTTTTCCTGATGCTACCAGGATTCAGCTGGGGCTGGGGTACCAGCTCTTGCTGCTGTGGGAGGCTACGTCCCAAAACAGTAGCTAGCTCTGAGTACAACTTTCTGACACTGATCCAGACACTGCTGAAAGAGGAGGGCTGGTTTGGCTGTACTGGGCACACTAACACCCAATCCCTATTTCCTTGGTGCAGGCAAACAGGTGGTCATCCATGTTTGGCTTACTTTTGCTCAGTGTGGCATGTTTTCTCTGGGATATTTATTGTTTGATCTGGTTTGTATCAGTGAGCAGTAGCAGCAGAGTAAGAGTGATTACTTTGACAAGCCTTTATTTACAATAGGTCAAAAAACAATAAAAAAAATAAAGGAATTTGAAACTGCTGTAAATTTTGCTCATAAGTTTATTGTTCAGAATAAGGGAGGAGTAAAAAGAGGTTAAAATATGTTGCTATATATATAGTTTTTGTATAGTTTTCTGTCACCGTGCCATAGTTAGTGGATAATATTGACTTAAGAGACTGAATAGGCAATAATAGATTTTAAACAATATATGTGATCTTCCCAAAATCTAAATAGCTGAGTAAGAAGTAAAAATTTTGGAGTATATTAGCTGCATGGGTTTACTGTTAAGTATAAAATGGTGTCTATTTGTTTGCTGCATTTATTTATATGAGACAAAAGTGTAAAAGAGGATAAAAGTATCCTATTTGCCCTGTTGCATGGCAGGCACAGTCTGTGATACTCACAAAAGATAGCAGTAACTAGTTTTTGCAATATGGATCATGTGTGACCAATACCCACACGGTTCCCATGCTGTTCCACTGCATTGGAAAGCTGTGAAAGCCAGGTATTGCTCAAAAAAATTAGGTATTAATTAGAAGAAAATGACAAACCCTTCAGCCTAGTCTTTGCTTACGTTATGGTGGTAGTGAGTGAATCTACTTGTATAAATGTAGTGATTCATTGGTACTGCGGTAACATGTAGGAGCTCCAGCACAGACCATGCCAAACCAAGGAGGTTTCCCTATACAGCATTTCCAAAACAATACTGAATGTGTGTGAAAATCAGTCCTCTGTCCTGTTAATTACCCTCTATGGGTAGAAGTGACTGACTTGAGGCACCATTAAGTCCTGCTTGCCTAATTATTTTGCATTATCTAACTCGCATGTCTCACTGGTTACTTAATGGTCTGTAAAATGATGACATGGACATTTTTTCCGGATGTTACATGATGTGTTTTTAACTTCTACAACAGCAGTTTATTATCAATGTGTACAGCTTCTGAATTGCTGCAGTTCTGCTCTATTACTCTCTATAAGAGCTACATAGGTATATCATAGAATCCATAATTAGGAAAGTGTTATTTTGCTTAGCCTTATGGATGTTGTGCTCCACTTTTGCTTTCTTGTTGTTAAATATTTTTACTGGATTTGAGCTGATTCTGGTCCATTAAGCCTTGCTAGCTGATATGGTACTGTTGTGTACATTCATGTATGAATTTCTTGGGAGCTGAGGGGGAAGATGGTGTTAGTGGTGCAATATCAACTGGCTTTGTAGAAGTGGAGGATTTGCCTTTGCAGGAGAAGTTTTCTATGGGTCGGGTATAGTCAGCTGACTATATCATACAAGAAAAGAAAAAGAGCAGGTAAATTTCTTGTTTCCTGATTAGGAATGTTCATTATAACTGCTTAATAACAATGACTAATTAATGGGGCTGGAGAATAAAGAGAGGAAAGGAAACAAAAAATTTTACAAGGATTCACGCATATGATTTGTGATGCTGAAGAGCATTATGTTTTCCTTTGTGTGTGTGTCTGTTGGGGGCAAACCCATCAAAAAGGTAGCTCCCCAAATTTTTTTTCTTTCTGGAAAGTCTGGAAAGAAGTATTTCCAATATCTGTAGAATTCTGTGACAGGGTGTATTTGAGATGCATCATTTACCCCAGGATAACCACAAACATTATGCAACTATATTTTGTTTTCAGTGTTCTGATAGTACAGGCACCTTTTATGACCTTACTCCATGCTAGAAGTGATTGTTTATAGCATTAAACATCTGACCTAAATCTCACTGAAGTTAGAGGTAAACTCTCTGTTCTTCTGGTCTTGTCCTCAGTAACCAGAGAAGACCTTGTGATCAAGACCTTGTATGCCTTGAACTGATCCAGACCTGTTATATACTTCTCAAAATTTTCTTTAATTTTCACAGAATTCTGTTTCTTGATATTGACCTTCATTTGCTCTGTTTGTTCAAAACCTAATTTAGTCTATTTAAGCAATAACAATTGAGGCTCTGAGCAATTTCAGGGGATTAATGACTGATTGAGAGGGTTGATGGCCTGAGGCAATGACTCAGGGCCATTAACTGCATCTGAGGAAAATGTATCAGGAAATATTTTAGACTGAAGTTGTTTCTTGGCAGTCTGCAGCTGTGCCTGAGTTGAGGAAGGGTCATTCTATGGCAAAAACAATTACCTACAAAGTCTGAATGGGTTTATTAAAGGATACTATTACAATTTTGTTTTATTGCAGCTCTAAAATGCCTGAACTCAAATGGGGATAAGGCAGGAAAATGGAATGGTTTGTTTTGCACTGTGTTATGCAAAAACACAGTAATAAGCAGTTTCTCTCAAGAAGTTTTTATTGTCTTTTTTAAAAAATAAGAACATATTGTAAAGGTTCATCAAGCACCTTATTCCAATTTCTCCTATAGTTTTAAATATTGCACTATTCAAAAGTATTCCAAAATAGATCTCTAAATCAGAATTGCCTTTTGGAAGTATTTGATATCCATGACCTTTTAAAATAAGAATTCCAAGTTTTTAAATATTAGCAAAGAGATATTCACATGCATAAGAATTTGCGACATTGATTATCTGTGTATGTAGATCTCCTAATCAATAATATGTGTCATAGACACAGAATTTATTCCAATAAAACTGCTTGAAGTAAGGTTGTGTCCTTACTCCATTTTACAGATGGGAGTCAGATTGTTTGAATGACCTGAAATTGAACGACCTGAAATTAAATTACCTGAATGACCTGATTGTTTGAAGGTGAAAAGTTACCTGCAGAGCATGCAGAATACTCATCCTTGGAGCTTTCCAAATCTTCGCTGGATGAGCATCCTGCTCTAACTTCAGAAGTGGCTCTGCTTTGAACAGGGGCTTGTTCAAGATGATTTCCAAAGGTATCTTCCAACCTGCATTTTTCCATGATTCTTTGCTTCTATGTATATGTGACAAAGTTGGGAGTGGAAATTTAATCCTGTTGGTCCAACAGGACCTTGAACAAAACACTATATAAATACCATAATAATCTACTTTAAATCTCTGACTTCCAGTGGCATATGGGCTTCCAAAATTTCTAGTGAATTTTGATATCTGTCCCTTAGGTGTTTTGCTTCTTTTTTAAGCTAAGGACATACATGCAAAACTAAAATTAGTGGTTATACCAATGTTTTTGCTTTTGCTGGTTTTCATAGTTAGTGTTGGCATCTTACTTTATTTTCAAAATTTGTCTTCACTGGAGATTCTCTTTTGGGACAAATTCCGTAACTTCCTGGTTGGTCATAGGAACAAATGTTAAATGGCTTTTGTCAAGGTAAGTGCTTGAAAGTGCATTTGGAAATATTTCTGTGTGCAAGCAGTGAGTTTGTAGTGTAGCTTGCCCCCTCACAAGGCTGCTATTTCAAGAATGCTGCCACAACCCAACCTCTTTTTGTAATGCGCTCCAGCCCTACTGAAGTGGTTTTCTATGCTTACACTTCATATTCTCATATTCTTCATATTCTCTCATGTAATATCTTTAATACACTAGGTTTTCTGTCTGTGATGCTTGTTACTTTTGACCAGGAATAGGCATTATAGCTAAAAACATTTTCAAAAAGTGGGCACAAGAATTTAATTAAAATTTTAACTGAGCATATGCATATCTTGATGTCATTTTCATTTTTTGATCTTTGCTTCTCTTTCTGACTTGATGTGAAAAGGGACACAATGAAACATTAGGAATAGGTATCTCATATGAAAGAGCCATAAATATCTATACCAACTGAGGACTTTTGTACCTAGGTTTTTAACTAGCCTTGCATCCACAGAACTTGGGTGAATACAGGTCACTAATCTGTTTTCTGCTTGTCCAAATCAAAGCCTCAGTGAACAGATTTTGCCAGGTGTTCAGCAGCCATCACATGTTCTGCAGCCATCACAGTGACAGTTATTGTGCATCTTTACCCTCTTAACACACACACACAAAAAGGAGAAATGTGTTACATCAGTATTTTGAGGTTTCTACTCTTTGAATTTGCAGCTTTTCTGAAATCTCATCCTTTGAGGCTTTGAAATGCAATATCACTTTTCTTTACCTTATTGAACAAGAAAAGACAACTGAATGTCAAGCTATGGAAATATTTCCCTCCTTACAACACAGACTTCATTCAAAGAATTATGGACACTTTTCCCTGTTTTATTTTGAGAATCTTAAAACTCCTTAATGATATATATGAACAGCAGACAACATAGAGCTGGTCCACATACCATCTGAATATTTTCACAACTAAATTACTGTTGGGAGTTAAAAAAATGGGTACAAAAATCTTGGAGAGGTGATCCAAAGCTAATGGATAATCTTTATTTTTGACTCAAAGATGCTTTGAGGTGCCTGTTTAAGTAGAAAAGCTCCTACTAGTTTATTAGTGTATCTTCAATATTTAGCAGATCAGTGTATTCCTGCATGGTTATGCAGTACAGGATGAGAGGCATTCAGTGGTCATTGTCTCTTTTATTTATTCCTTTGTTGGTTTCAGCTGTAGTAATGTCTGTCACATCAAGCTATAAGATATATTTCCATATGGAATCTACTGAGGAGCAGACAAATTAGATATATTTGTGGATTAGAACACTATTTTGTGTCTGTTTCCCTCCAAACACCACCTGCATGTATTTTGGTGTCAGTGTGGAACATAAAGAAAGCTGACAATATTTAACTAAATTTTACCACAATCAACAAATGAAGGTTTGATAGCCCCATTGCCTTTGTGTCTGATACACCTGATTATTCTGATTTACATTCTAACATTTTCTTCTGAATTTTCAGGAATCTTATTTTGTTTTCTTATCACCTTGGTAACTGCAGGTTTAAGTCTGCAGGTGCTTCCATGTACACACCAGGTCTGGAAGCCCTGGCCCTGCTGGGGTGTTGAATGGTATCTGTGTTTTGCAGAGATCATGCTTGGTTTCATTGCGCAGATGTTGAATGAAGATATATCTGTTTCTCTACAGAGATACTGTTTTCCAATTTTACTGCTTCTCTGACTACTCTCATGAGAAACCGAGGCTATGTTGTCATTGTATCTGCATAACAGCACATAACTTAAGGAGTTTTGACTGTATTGCTTGAAGAGGAAGTTTCTTTTCCTGGTTTTATTTATGCCAGGTGATGGCAGTAAAGGACCTTTGCTCTTTCAGCATATGCCATGAAGAACAGAACGCCTTCAGACTCCTATCCTGCCTCCAAGGGAGAGAACTCACTTCTTTCACTGCTGTTCCTCTCTTGCAGCTCGTTATGACATCCATCATGAGATGGAAAAAACAGCATGGCTTGGACTGTAGGCCATTTGGGCTTTTTGCTCGTTCTTAATAAATAATAAATACGGTATCTATTTTTCACTTGCTTTTCTCTGTATGGGCTTCTCATACTGTATATTCTAGTATAACCATTCAATGTATTCCATATGGTGCAAGCTGTAGTGTTTGGTTTTGATTTGAAGATATTTAAAATTGCCTCTGGAAGTTTAGCATAGTTTGTGTGTTAAGGGACAGAGTGTCCCAATAAAGCTGTTTAGCTGGTATTTGTTGCTCAGGCAGATGGTAGCATAGTGATGTTATGTCAAAAACATTTTCAAAATGAAAAGCCTTGCAGTGAGCCTGAAGTGTACCTGCTGGAAATGGAACAAATCAGCCATTCACAACTAATGTTTTATTGATGGTCTAAAGGAAAGGAGATGGGGGGGAAAAAGGCCACACCAGAAAACACAAATTAATTCAGCTTGGCCTTGAAACTTCCTCTCTGAGCTTACATTTAATGAGCATAGGGCAGGATAGAAAAGTGACTAGCTTTTCAAGCACTTCTCAAGCAAGCCGCAGCAATGCCTGCTTAATAGAGAGTGTGCCTCACCTGTGGTTTTGGTTGTACAGAATAGTGCTCTTATGCGGGGAAGGTGGGGGGGGGGAAGGAGGGGCGGTGGAATGAGCTAAATATTTTTCTTGTGGCAAAAACAGGTCTGAGAGTATCTGATAAAATACCTTCTGCTGTAGATTAACTTCAGGGAGGGTACATGGGTCTATAGAAAGGCCTATCTCAAACTATATGTAGCTTAAGACTAGCAGTGCTGTAATGATAAAAGTCATTACTTTGAAGCAAGCATCCTGGGGGTGTCCTCTTTCTGAGCTTTGGTTTGCATTGCAGAGTGGTTTCCCAGAGTGCAAACTGGATTGATTTTGGACAAAGCTTATCTGGAAAACGTGTTGTAGAAATTTAGCTAATGCACTCTGGTCAAAACGGAGTTGGACTACTTTTGTTCACATTTTTCTTCTGCTGACACTTCACAGAGTTGGTGTGCAGCCACCAGACACTGAAATAGACCATTAAGGTCTCTCCTTTGTCATATTTAACTGATGTTATTCATGCTTATAGTAGAAGGTCATGGGGGAAGTTGCTAGCTTCCTGTGCTTGGGTTTGGTTGCGTTCGGTCTCATTCAGCTTGTACTGTTTCAGTTTTTCAGGTAATCTTTTTTATTTTTCCCCAGCGTATTTCTGCTTTCACTTGTATCCCTGTCAACTTTTGCCATTAGTCAACCTGTTTAGTACATGTCTACTCCTTGAGCCAAAACCATGAGTGTAAATATCAAATAAGACTGTTCCCTAAACCAACCTACAAGGGACTGCAGTAGCAACATTTTTCTAGGCTGAAAATTTGCATTTTGGCCTGGCGGATTGATGTGGCTGATGTAGTCACCTAGACTTTGTGCAATGAATAGGGTTGGTATGTATGTCACGGAACTGTAAAAGAAATATTGCAAAAAAAAAAATCTGTTCTTTCTTAAAAGATTAATTACTGATGTACAATGTCAGGGAGCAGCAGGGGCTGACTGCTCCCTAGGCACTGGAAAGCAGAGCATGATGACGTGGCCCTTGCCATCTGCATGAAGCAAGCAGGACAGACCCAGAGCTGACAGACAAGCTTAGGCAACATTTGAGACTTTCTGCTGCATTTGTAGTGATGAGGCAGGCCTGAGATCAGGCTGGTAAGTCAGTCCACAGGTCAGGGTTGGGATCCATGCGGTGTGTGGTGGAGCTGGGAGCTGATGCTCCTCCATATCTGCCACCCAGTCTGAGATGAAGTGAACTCTGGGGCCTGTGGTGTGGGAGCTGGCCCCAGAAAAAATTTGGCCCAGGCAATTAAGACCTCTAGGTATCATGTCTCTGGTATATATTCAGTTGCTTATCAAGCTTTCTGGTAATTCACAATATGGATTAGTGGGCATGGTGGTATTTGGTTGAAGGTTCAACCTGATTTTGAAGATCTTTTCCATCCTTAATGATTCTATGATTCCATGACTCTAATCAAAGGAATGAAAATAAACATATTTGCATAATGTGATGTCTCTCTGTGAAGAAGCTTCCTGGATCAAACAGCTATAGATGAGGAGAGTGTCTGGGGCTATAACTTTATATGGCACAAAATAATTCTTTCTAATGCAGTGTTTTAGTTCCTATATGTTTCCAGAATCGGGAAAGGAGGAATTCAGGAACTACAAACTGATATTCTGTTCTGTGTATATTAAAGGTTGAAGGGATCTGTTTACATCTGAGTTTTTTTTTTTTTTTTTGATTTGCAGTGTAAGATTTCCTCAGTAGCTATATACCTAGGCTGTGCACATATGTATAGATACACAAAAAAAGTTAAGCACACCCAGGAATGTTTCTGAGCACTGAAACCAATTCACTGATGTGGAATAGCCTGCACTGCTACTTTTAAGCTTCTTTTAGCCTTAGAAACAGGAGGCTAAACACCACTAGAAAACTGCAGATTTGATAATGGTCCCCATCCTGTGCTAATGTTTGAACTGTGTCCATGCCAGGAATCATTTTGAAGATTACTAGCTAATGCTAGGACTGCATTTAACAGTTTAGAAGATGAATGCTTTAGGCTGCTTTTATTTTACAGGTATATACAGGCACTGAGTACCTCTCAGCTTTTGAAGGTCATGGACAAGACAGTTACATGTAAACAGAGGAAGCAAATCAGTTAGGCAAGACACACACGAGTGCTTGGAATGTCATCTAGGTGCTTGGGAAAATATTTCATTTCTTCACCTGAAATTTTCAAAGCACGTAGTTGTGATGTAAGTTGCATTGATAAAAGCTAAGGTGAAAAGGATACTGTACTGCTGACATGGCAATTACATCTACAGACAGACTCTTCTCCAGTTTGTTGTTGCAAAAATGCTCATTAAATAACTGCTTAGTTAAAATGTTCTTACTTTTTCAGTGTTGGTTAAAGCCTCCTGATGTTGAAGAATTGTACAGATTTGACAATGCTGCATAGGGCTTCAATTATATAAAACCAGTGATCACTTTCTGTTCAGCTTGTAATAATATAGGAAGACAAGCTAAATACTGTATTTGAAATCATTTGCTTTGAGGTCAGTGGGCTGCAAGGCCTTCAGCTGCAGGAAGTTAATTCCTTTGAATTGTTGACCACCTGATCAGTAATTATTGGGTCAGAACCACCTTGTGGTGGTGCATGTGTATGTGTGGAGAGGGAAAGGATGGGTTGGACTTCATGGAGGTGGGGTGGCATTGCCCCATGGCAGCCCCTGAGCCCACACGGGGAAGCACCAGAGCAGCCTGGGAAAACTGTGACATACCCCACACCTCCTGGAGCCCCTAACCCAGGCTGGGATTGGCAGGGACAGTGGGAACACTACCCTCACCCTGGTCCGGGACCCCCGAGGGGCCGGTTGGGGGGGGTCAGAGGCCCTGCCTGGGGGGAGTGACCACAGTAGATAAGAAAGGCACGCAGCAGGTTTCCATTTGGCTTTGGCTTGCCCTCCTGAAGTTTGCCAGCATGTGACTTCTTAGTGGTAACTATATTTTTCCTCTCCTCAGTTCTTCTCTTTATTAATTCTTCTCTTAATCTTTCTTTATTCTTTTCTTCCTCTTGTGGGTAACTTAAACACCTATTTTCTGTACTTCATTAAAGTAATGGCATTTCACTTAAGTTGTATGAGGTTTGTGTTTGCTGGGTGCAACAAAGGTGCCCTATTCTACAGCAATGCTTGCTAGCTTGAAACCATTGAGGAGTGTAGAATGCTTCTTGGAGAGAAGCAGGGAAGTCCTTTCGTTCCTAGTAACCTGTTGTAATGCTATTTTGAAGTTGTATGTTCCTCCTGTAGACCCTTTTTGCGTATTTTCTCACCAAATTAAAAGAAATCTGTTGGGAGAAAACTCTGTAGCTTTTTCTCTGCACGTGAACTCAAGGTATCAAAGAGTCAAAGACTTTGCAAAAGTTTGTGTGGGGGAAATCTCTTGAAGTCTGAAATTAACGTGTACACCCAGTAAAACCTGGATCTTCTGTAGCTGGTTGTAACAGAATTAATAGAAGAAGCTGGAAAACTGGCTATCATAAAAGTTCAAGCTTGAATATCTTTATAGTACCAGCTGATCTGATACTGTTTGTTGACTGGAAGGATGATTGGCCAGTCAAAAGAAACTGAAAATGATTAATATGTATAGATTTCAATAAAACATTTGACATTGTGCCACATGGGAAAGCAGGAGGTAGATTAAGATGGGGACTGAAATGAAATGTGGGAGTTATGTATGGAATAGATTAAGCAAGAAGTAGGTTATACTGACAGGGAAATTACTAAAATAAAAGGAGCTTTCAAGTGGTATTTCTCTGCGCTTGGGGTTGGGACTGATAATATTTATTAACTTCATAAGTGACTGAGGAACAAAAAGTACACTTTTTAAATGTGCTGCTCTATATGTGCTTGTAATGTGCTGACAGATCCTGAAGAAAATGTGGAGAGCAATAGCAAAAGAAGCTGGACAGCTCTGAACTAAAGCATGATGTAATTTAGCAATAAATCTAATAGTACAAAGGACAAGGCAAGCACTTAAGGATTAACAGTAAGGATTAGTAAGTAGAAAGACTATCAGTTCTTATTCGTGTTAGGAAGAGATGGAGTCTAACTGGAATGAGTAAAAAGAAAGGTTGTGGAAAAATAAGTGTCTCAATGGAAATTTGAAAAAGCTTTCTAGCTTGGAAAAGTAAGTGCTGAGAAGTATGAAAATCACTGAATATTTTAGAATGGTAGACGTCATGGGTAGTGAGATAATTTTTAGGTAATGAACAGTGTTGGTGTTGGAAGAACTAAGTACAATTGGTGCATAAATATATTTAGGCAAAATAATAGCTAATTTGAGTAGCAATAGTAGCAGGTTTTCTGACATACTGACTAATGTTTTGGCCATCAAGGGTTTTTATAATACAGAACAGTGTTGTAGAAGTATTTGGGAGAGTAAGCAAAACATTTGAATAGTTGTTCTTTCCTTTTTTTATTAATTATTGCTGAATAATTAAGTTGGTCTGCAGAAGATGACTTTTTCCTTAACTTTTGTTCCAACTTTTTTTTATAACTTCCATGTAGTTAGAACTGCCAACTGCTGTTGCACTCTAGATTTGTCTATGGGAAGAAATGAGACACACCTCACATAAAGCCAAGAATTTATTACTCACATAATTGAAATCTTAATACTCTAATCAAAGAACCATTACTGGTCCGAATGCAATTATTGCAGAAAGAGAAAGAATACATCTATGGAGAAATGTTTAATAATAGTGAAAAAAAGAGTTAAAATTGTTATTCACATGCTCCTTAGGAGGGAAGGGTCAGAAACTGTTCTTTGTCCTGAACTTCTGGGCCATAAGGCCAGTGGTTTCATTCCGGTGTTGGTGAGGGTGCTACAGTGTTTTTTCTCAGCCAGTTTGCTGGGAATAATGTTCATGTTAGTGGTTTCTTCTCTGTGACAGGATCTGTGTGGGACTGTTTTTGTAAGTTTGCTAACACACTTGTATGCTTTTTCTTTATCAGCTGTCATTCTTCGTTGTTCTTCAGCTTCGCTTCACATCCAAATTTTGTGCCTTTTACATGTGTTGAATTCTGCTTTTTTCTTTCTTTGCTAACCCCTGTTTTGCCCAGTTGCATATCCAACTTTTCTTTTAGTGGCTACTGATGCATTGTTTATAGTGGCAGGGTTTTCAGTACCAGGCTTGTGCTCCATCTTTTATTTTCTCATGCCTGTACTTCTCTCTGCTCCACCATGTGTCTTCACTTCTCTGCTAATGCACTAGGCCTACATTTTTCTGTATTATTACGTTATCTGTAAATGTCTTATTCTACAGGGAATTATTCCTCATTATTTCCGTGTATAGTTCATTATTACAGGGCAGCACAGTTATGCCATCGTTACTCTGAACATATGAGTTCATGTTACAACAAGGTCTTTATGCAGCAGTTGTTAGCTTAGAAACAATGGTGAGGGGAGGCAGGCATGAAGCATTTTTTGCTATAGGAAAGTAGTATGTTAGTTTTCCATCATTTCTGCCACTTGAATAATATAATCCCCAAACACTGTGGACACCTTTACGAGGCCTTATTTATTTCAGTCTGTCCTTGTTATCCTACTGAGCTTCTTTCAACCCATCACATTCAGTAGTACCATCTATGCAACATTCGTTTATTGCATGTATTCTGAATTTGAGTCCTGTTCTGTGCGGTATGGTGTACAACTGCTAAAAGGCATTTTATTTGTCACCTTTAACAACCATAAGAAAAATGGAACTATGTCTCCACATGATGAGCTAGAAAGTACTTAGTCACCCTTAAGCTATTCATTAGTAAGTCCACCTAGACCAAAATTGTACTGTTCCTCTAAATGATAGCAACATCTAACGCAATAACTCAAAATATATTCTCTGACTCTAAATGCATACCATTATTTTTCTGTGTTTATTTGGCTTTAGACAGTGAGTAATCAAAAAGAAGGTGAAACATCTTATTAGAAATGCAGTAGAACATCTTTGGAAACATTTCAGTGCTTCATGATCCATTTTCAGCTCCTAGTATCTTGCTAGTGCTTCTGAATACCCTTGGTAAGCATTGGCCAAAAATGTGTAAGAGAGATACAGTAACCCAAATAGTAGATACATACAGTGATACACTGAAACAGCTGTGACTGGCAACTTACCTCTGCCGTGTGGCTAATTCTCTCAGAAATTTAGGATAATCCTCAGCAGAATGGTCGTGGTCATATTACTATAACCTGAGCAATCACAGACCATCATACCAGCTTTATTTTCCTAGTCACCAAGATTTTTTAATTGGCTGTGTCAGCTATTAACTTAAAGGAATGAAATTTCTGAATTCTGTGAACAGTTTACAGAGGCTTTTTGTGAAATGCTCAGTTAAAAATTTCCTCTCTTCTATGTCAAATCCCAAAGAAGGGAAATGCTAAGCAAGTGGTAGAGAACTTCTTTTTCTTGGAAATTATGTAACTTTCCTAATTCTTAATGTTTTTAATTAACCTTTTAATTAGTTGTTTTAATTAATCATAAGTAGTGTATTAGGCCTTAAATCACTTTCAGCTTGAATTCAGCAGAGTCTAACATAAGCTGATATTGTGAGAACACAGCTTGGTAAAATTACTGAAACTTTACATTGTGTTAAACTAACCTTGATACACTTCAATGAACAAAGTGTGGGAGAAGAAAGATGTAGTGTTGAAATCAGATACAAAGCATGCAGAATTTACGGACCTCAAGGACACTTTGCGGAAACCAGAAGATAAAGAGGCTAACAAAGACTCACTGTATGTGTTGGAAAGTCCCTACTGGGAGAAAAAGATACTAAAAGGACCGAAAAATATGGACTTAATTAGCATGGATAGTGAGAAATCATCTATCAATAGAAGATAGAATACTAATTAATTAAAGGGAATTATATATTTTAGAACCAATGAACATTAAAATTTTTTTTGGTTAAAAATATGTAAATAGGTGAAAAAGTGTTCTATTGGTGTCTGTGTGGAGGCCGGGCTTTTGTCAGCCACATGCACACCCCAGTGCTGTGAATACAGTAATGTCTTGCTTTCTAATACTAAAAATGCAGTGCTAGACTATTCTGTTAGCCTGATGATTTTGGAGATATTTGGCAACATTTGGACTGTAATGTTTTCTTTAAAACAGTTAGTTTTTCTGTGTGAGGAGTCACTGTATTCTGATCCAAGTCAGCCCTTGTCCCAGCTATGTATATATTAAATAACAAAAAAGAAGTCAATATGAAAAAGGCTTGAACCACCCATCATGAGTGGCAAGACTGTCCTGGAGTCATGACTCCTAGTGACCCTTATAAATTTTCTATTAAATGTCAGAGGACCTGATTTAACTCCTAATTGCTGTACCCTCTGTCACTTGAGTGGCACCAGATACATTTTACTGCTTTTTTGTATGATAATAACAAGTCTGGACAAGTGCTTACAATCAAACTAGACAAAGTGGAGCCAACAATGACCAAAAGAAGTGTCATACCTGAAATATCAACATCTCAGAAGTAGAAGATGTCTTTCTAATGTTATGAATTTAGGGGGTAGGTTGGACAAGAGAAATTAAATAAAAGGAAGAGGTAACAGAGGAAATAAAGCTTTGAAAAAAGAAAGCAGGAGTGAGAAATGCAAGGCTACAGATGTGACCATCTCCATGTAGAAATTTCTCTGACTATCTGAATGTTCAGGATTTTGATGTCTCTCTCTGGCTGGACAGCCTTCTTCCAAAATCACCTGTCTGGCTGAGAGAAAAACCACTTAAGCGTAGATTCACAACAGTGATAGGAAGTAACAGAAAACGAAGCACCTGAACACCTATAGTTTTGCAGAGACATATTCAGTGAAGACTCTTTCAAAGGTTTTGTTGGAGGCGGGCTTATGGAGCAGTGAGACGATCCAGTATGGATTAACTACAAAGCTCAGTTTATTAATGGCGTTTCTACAATTATAGTATTCTCTAAGTGTACGTGCATTAACATTACTGGTGTTCACATACATAAACAATCACTCATTGGCTATAGCTACAAAGCTGCTGTCTCTGTACTTGTCTTCTGAGTTCTCACAGTCCTTGCAAGCTGCTTATCTTCACAAGTACAGAGCAGACTGGCCAAGGTCATACTCCTCCTGCTCTGTGAAGAAATCTAAAGGCCTGTTAATTTCCCTACAAGGTTTTATGTCAATGCACCTCAACATAAGGTCTGTTTTTTCAGTTTTTCATTCCAATTCCATAGGATTTCAAAGCTTGTGCAGTTCTTCCCCTTCTGAGAATTTGAGCTGTGATCTAAACTGTGGATTTAACTACACAGATCTATCTGCTGCAACTTGCCATTCTTCCTATTTACCCAGGAACAGCTCTGCTAAATTGCTTCTACATCCTTTGTGATGGTCCTTTAGCATCATATTGTTTTATTTCTTGAACAGTTTCTTGATTTTTTTTTTGTGGTCTTCTATCAACCTTTACAAAGAAGAAATTCGCCTTCTGTTAAACTGTCTCAAAGCAGTAGGGAGATATATGCTTAGTGGACCGTGACATCTATGAAAGTGTGATTTTAATCTAACAAGATAAGGAATGGAAGTACTTCCCTTTCTGTGTTTTGAATAGTTTTTAAAAGTCCAATTCCATATTTCCACTGCCATGGCAAAGAGTGGGCACTGTATGGTGTCTCAGAGGAATTCACATAAATTTATGACATCACAGGCTTTGTTTTAGGTGGAAGAAGGGACTGACATCACTGGGCAACAGGTCATTGATGAGAAAACCTGGTGTGAGTCTCTACTTCCAGGTCAACTGAACTCTTCAACAGGACATATTGCTTAACCTGTACTCCTAAATCCTTGTTACCAAACAAGGTGAGGCCTGAGAATAGAAAGAGGCCTGCCTGGGAAATGAGACACAAGAGAGAAATTCACCTTGTGCTGTGACAAAATATGTGCAGCAGAAATGACAATATAGTGAGAAGGATTTGTTGAAAGTTGATGTTTTGTTAGTAGAGTCTGTCTGGGAGAGGAAGGGTAGCTTGACATTTGAGGTCGTGATGAAGAGCAAGAGTACACTTTTTTTTAAAAGCAGGTCTAAATATAACTGCAAACAGTGTGCATTGCCTGGGGGCTGAAATGTTTAGGCCTACTGTAAACATGAAGTCCGTGTTGTGTTATTTTTAGACAGTATGAAAAACACCCATATAAAAAATGAGTGCTTGTTCACACTGGTCATTTCATATTGTCTTAGGGTAGTAGTAATTTGTGGTCTATGAGTATTTCAGTGTCTTGTGTGGAATATTTTATTCAAATGTAAGTATTGGCTGAATTAATGACTTCTGGGACCTATCTGTGCATAGACATGTTCACATTCTTAGTCTTATTTTGGGATATGAATAATAAAACCTAGTTGAGTGTGACAGCATCTGCCTGTCACCCAGTATTGACTCAAACTGTGTTTAGCTGCCTCTTCTTTGCAGCTGATGCTATACAGGAATGATGATGTTTCATCTGTTCTAGTGATGCCAGGCTAATCTATAAATACCCCAAACCAGTAAGCGTGCATAACTGCCAGAGGTGCTGAAGAGTCGGGCAGTGGTTGGAACAAACAGATTAACACTGGAGCATAAATGGATGTGGCTGCAAGGAGTACGAGCTTGGGAGGGCAGGTGCTGGAAATGATGCTTCCCACAGTTGAGACATGATGAGTATCTGCCAGGTGTGGTGCTACTGGGAAGGTCATGAAGTGCTGACTGCTCTTGCTTAAACCAGTGGCAGTGGTAGGTGGCAAGAACCACCCAGGTCAAAATATAGGGTGTAAGTACACCTAATGATGCAAACTTTCATTCATGTGGTTCCAGGAAGGTACATTTTGTAAAACTATGGAGCAAATGCTTTTTAGAATTATGGAATCATGGAATAGTTTAGTTTGGAAGAGACCTTAAAGATCATCAAGTCCAATCTAGCATCACCACCATGTTCACTATTAAATCATGTCCTCAAGCCATATCCACATGTTTTTTGAATGCTTCCAGCAATGGTGACTCCACCACTTCCCTGAGCAGCTTGTTCCAATGCTCCACAACCCTTTATGTGAAGGAATTTTTCAGAACATCTAATCTAAACCTCCCCTGGCCCACCTGAAGGCCATTTCCTCTCATCTTGTCCCTTGTTAACTGGGAGAAGTGACTGACCCCCACATGGCTACAACCTCCTTTCAGGCAGCTATAGACAGTGATAAGGTCCACCTCGAGCCTCCTCCAGGCTAAACAACCCCAACTCCCTCAGATGCTCCTCATAAGGCTTGTGCTCCAAAACCTTCACCAGCTTTGTTGCCCTTCTCTGGACATGGCTGAGCACCTCAATGTCCTTCCTCTAGTTAGGGGTCCAGAACTGAACACAGCACTTGAGAGGTGTGGCCTCATGTGTGTTGAGTACATGGTGACACTCATTGCTCTGGTCCTGCTGGCCACACTATTGCAGATACAGACCAGGATGTTGTTGGCCTTTTTTGTCACCTGGGCACACTGCTGGTTCTTGTTCAGCTGCTGTTGACCAGCATCCCCACGTCCTTTTCCACCGGGCAGCTTTAGAGCTGTTCTTCCTCCAGCCTGCAGCATTACATGTAGTTGTGTGGTATTACATGTGGATCGTGACCCAAGGCCAGAGCCAGGCACTTTGTCTTACTGAACCTCATACCATTGGCTTCAGCCCATCAACCAGCCTGTCCAGATCTCTCTGCAGAGCTTTCCTACTCTCCAACAGATTAACGCTCTTACCAGCTTGGTGCTATCTGCAAACTGAGGGAGGGTGCCCTCAATCCCCTTGTGCACGTCATCAGTGAAGATGTTAAACAAGGCTACCCCCAATACTGAGCCCTAGGGTACACCAGTTGTGACTGGCCACCAGCTGGATGTAACTCTATTGACTTGTTTTCTCTCAGATCGGCTGAGGGGGGTGTGACATGATCTCAAGACACTGACAGAGGTAATGTACAGTGAGGAAAGAGTCACTTTCATTTGAACTGCTACTAGCAGGATTTAGTCTTGGCAGGAAGACAAGAATTCTGCACCTTAACTTTTTTCAAAGTGGGAACTGAAGCTGTCAAGTTTTTACTTGACTTTTGTTTGTTTCCCCCATGATGAGACCTGCTGACACATCATCAAAAGATGGCAGGCAGACTTAAATAAGCAAGCAAAGCAAAAATCAGCAGGAAGAAAACTTGAAGCTGCAAAATAAAATAATGTAAAAAGACTGTTCTATATCAAGGAAGTGTAATTGAATTTGTGAATAGTAGGCAAACATTGCCCAGTTAAAAAAGAAATTGCTGAAATCAGGTCTTCTTAAAAAATGGGATACAGAATAAATCATCTGTCTTAAATTTTGTGGAAGTGGAAATATTGTAAAGTATCTTTGGGAGGACGCTTTTGTTATACAAAAAAGGCAAGTTTGAATGAAATATTAATGAAATTACACAACAGAGAAGGTAAAAATGAATTCCTTAGAAATTTATTACTTGGAAGGATCTTGGCATCAAACGGGAAAAAAAAAGTGACCAAGAGGGAGTGTACATTATTCTTTTCTTTCCACGTGGACTATTGACAGGTAAATCTTGATCAGAAAGATTTTCCAACTGAAAGTTCTTAAGAAAATTACCTCATTATGTGCTGTCTACATATTCTTAGATATAGCTGTGTAAAACAAATGTGTGTGTAATTTATGACAGAAAACACTGTATGATGCATGGGAAATTTTAATACTAGCACCATATGAAATATTATAATCAACTTAGAATACAAATTCCTGACTGAAATAAGCAGTAAGACTGCAGTACTTAGGTTTATATGCAACATATATATACTAGTAAATCATTACCATTTTTCTGGATGGCAATGGTACTTTTTGTTGGAATTTTCCTCCACTGTATACAAATTTTTGTGGTATTTTCAACATTTCAGTATTATTAGAAATAAACTTGCAAGAAAAAGGTTTCATAAATAAATGTAACATGACCAATATTTACTCAAAGATAGGTTCACAAATTATTTTCAGTTGTATTTTCTTTTGTGCACATATGTTGCATGTGGTGATTATTAAAAGAAATCACTAAAAGAGCTATTGCAAAAGTGATAGACAGGGAGGATTAGCTGAACAGTTTGTACAGAAAAAACAATTCTATAGAAGGACAATTAAGATCTTCCTTGCAGAGGTCAAGTGTTGTTTTTAGGAGCACTGAAACACTGAGGAAGGGAGGGCTAATAATAAAATTTAGGGAAATAAGGGGTACAAACAACAGTCACATTTTGCATGGCCATCTAAGTTGCAATTACATGTGATGGAATAGATAAAATCATAATATATTATTTTTCTTTTCATATTTTTAGTGCTTGGAGTCCTTAGCAAAATATTTTTGTAAACATTTCCAAATTTTAACTGTCTGTGGAGAATTTGCACAAATATTTTAAACTGACCTAGCTTAGATGAGCTGTGTAAAAGATACATGTTTGAGTTCCTGTGAGAGAGATGAATGTGATCCTTCTATCTTTGACTATTTTGCCAGTGTGCATACCTGTTGTGCATATGCAGTCATATTTCAGTTTTGAAAAAAGTCATATTTTCAGTTCACTTCAAATGTATGTATGCATAGGAGGAAGTAAAAAAGAGCGGAGTGCTGAACAATCATGCAAGTAAATTAGCTATGTTATTTATCCTTGTGCTTACTGTTCCTACCATCTTGATTTCTCAACTCACAAAGCTGAATCACTTCTGTGCTAACTACAGCTATGGTTTGAGTCTGAACTCCTTGGAGTAGCTGCTCTTCCTATGGGCTGAATGAGGGAGCAGTTCAATGCTCTTCTGTTTATTAATTGGTAAATCAGTGGAGGTTTCAGTCTGTAACATAAACCTGTGGAGCTCAGATGAACAGAGGATATGGCATGTGACTAAATTTCTGACATGGTCTGCTGGTTTTGGCTGGGGTAGAGTTAATGTTCTTCCCAGTGGCTGGTGTGGGGCTGTGTTTTGGTTTTGTGCTGAACATGGGGTTGATAATACAGAGGTGTTTTTGTTATTGCTGAGCAGAGGTTACAGAGAGCCAACGCTTTTTCTGCTTTCAATGCTGCCACTCGGGCAAGGAACCTGGGAGTGCGTGGGAAGCTGGGAGGACACACAGCCAGGACAGGTGACCCAAACCAACTAAAGGGTTATTCCAGACCATCTGACATCAAGTTCAGTGTATAAAGTGAGGGAAAGGAGGAGGAAGGGGGAGAAGTTCGGAGTGATGGTGTTTGTCTTCCCAGGTAACTGTTATGTGTGATGGGGCTCTGCTTTCCTGGGGATGGCTGAACATCTGCCTGCCCATGGAATGCAATGAATTAATTCCTTGTTTTGCTTTGTTTTCATGTGTGGTTTTTGCTTTCCCTGTTAAAACTGTCTTTATCTCAACCCATGAGTTTTCTATCTTTTACACTTGGTTGCTGGCTGGGCTTAAATCATTACAGGTGGGGGAGAACTGGAGAAGAGGCTCTGAACAGTGGGTGGAGCTGTGTATGTGTAAGTGTGCCCTGAAGAAGCAGGGTCTGGAAGCTGGGCTCTGGCTGGAGACACCGGGCAAGAATGTGGTTCCCAGGAGCTCCAAATATGACTTTGGTTGTGGCCCAGACAACCTGTGTTTGACCCCACTTGAGCCGTGTATTTTGTCAATGTTGTGATTTTTGAGAGGCTACCAATATTAAAAGAAGGAAAATATTTTTTCCTCTCTGTTTTTAGAGATACTGCAAGTTGATCAAGGCGAGGCAAAGGCAGTGGTTAAATTTGTATAATGAGTTTGGTTTTGTTATTTCTGTTAGCTGAAATACTTGGAAAAAACATACTGATTATCTTATCACATACAACTTTTCTGATAGCTATCTTAGTTTAGTGATGGGCTAAACTACCAAAAAAAAAAAAGTTTTTCCCTTTGTGCTACTTAATATTGACTCCTGATCTGAGTTGCAAGATATACAAAAGCTAAGTTAACTAGAGACTGTAGGCAAATTAATCAATTAAGATAGTAATTAAATGTACAACTAATTTTTTTACATACTGTAAACATTTTTTTAAAATGATTTGTCACTAGATTTCTTTTAGTAATGCAGTTGTTTGGTTTTCTTTTTTTTTGTTTTGTTCATAACTAGCTTGGCAGCTACAGATTCCTATTGATTTTGGCTAAAAATTACTAGATGGCTATACAAGTTATTATATGATGAAAAGATAAATTGGGTTTCCTGACAATAATTTTTCTTGTGAAGAGGACTTCTGTTACTCTGTAATATTTTCATGCCTGGACTCCTTGAGGGAAGCAATCTGAAGAGAATGCATGGAATAGGAATACCAGCTGTGAAAGGTAAAAAGCGCTGGAAATAACTTCCTTCCATGAACCCATACATTTTTTGACGAAATACAACAAAAAATGGAGTGCCTTTAGCAGCCTAATTGCTTATTTTCTGTTATTCTATTATCATACTTCTAAAAAACCCCTCAAAATTCCTGGTTCTGGATCTCCTGGTTAATATCAGTGTTCATTGATTTACAGCTTCCAGTACTTAAAATTTAAAAATAATTTTTGGTGCTAGTAATTTTTTGTCTATAGTCTTTACTGCTTTCAGGGCCACATAACAAATTGTACTTACAAGGAATTCTACTGATAATTACTGGATTCGTGTAACTGTGAAACATCAATCTGATGTCTGAAAGCAGCATTTGGAGTAGTTTAAAACAGTAGTATAGATGACCCATCACAAATAATCTGTCTTGCTAAACAGAATTTTTTTGTGCTGAGAAGCAACATACTATATGTGAAAGTATGTAGGAACAAGGAAATAAACTCCAAATCAACAAAAAAAAATCCAGGGAAAAAACTGAACCTGAAGGAGAGATGACCTCTTGGGGGATGCTCAGCCTTCTCAAAGTAGGGGAGATTAAATAGGAATGCTCATCCTTCAAAGGGATTTCTTGAGACTTTATTTTATTAGAAAGTTAAGAAATGCTTGTCAGAATGCAGATTGTTAATCCCAGGCTCTTTTTAGCTTGTTCTATTTGGTTTCTGGAGATGCTGTCTGCCTTTCTTCTGTACTCCATACAACTTTAAGAACATATTTTAATATGCTGCCGTTTAGGATCATATTGAAAGGTGACAAAATATTTAAACTGTGGGGTTTTTAAAATTTTAAAATACAGTTTTTCCAGAACTTAAGTTTTTCACTGATTTCTGAAAATCTGACAAATGAAATTTATTTATTCAATATTTACCATTTCACTTTGCTTAAATCAAAATGTGAGCTACAGGCACTTTGATAAATAAATTGAAAAGTCATCTAGTTTAATTACACAGTAGTTCATTCAAATGCATCTATACCTCCAAAGCCTTGTAGAACCATACAAGGCACTGACAACAGATATACTTGTGCTTTTTATTCTAGCTCTTTCCAGAGCACAGCGGCTAGTAGAGGCAAGAATTCCTTTATTATAGGCCCTTATGGACCTATTTTAACAATCTAGTATCAGAATAGACTTAAAAACTCAGAGAGACACAATGTTATGAGGCTGTGATGAGCTCTCAGCCAATGCAGATACTTTGAAAACTGGACCTGAACTTTTTTAATACTCTGTGTATTTCTATTTGAAATCTGTTCTTAAATTATTTTATGTTTCTGTATTGCAAATTTGCAAGCAAATTTATTTTTGTGTATTTAGGACAAAGTTATTATATATGCTGGAAATGCTGGAAATATGTCTTTTTATAATTTCTAAAACTTATTAAATGTTGTTAGTAATGAATCCTCTTTTTGAAATAGATCATCTTCTTTTCTGGATCAAATTCTTCCATGTTACAGTGAAATGACAGAGTATTCAGGGATGATTGAAGTATCTGAACCCAAAGCTTAGAGGTGGATATGTATTTAAAAACTGATAAAAGTAAAAACAAACCTCAAAATACTCCTACGAGGGGTTGGGGGTGGGGGTGTGTGTGTGAATTCCCTCAAGAATAGTTTTGAAAAAACTGTGTCTCTCCAAGTCAAAAAGCCAAATCAGACACATCCAGTTACTTGCTGCTCATGGCAGTAAGCTCTAGTTTCAGGCAGCTCAGCTACAACATTTAGCAAGCCTGGGTGGAAGAGCTGGGTCTCCTCCACACTGTGCAGTAGACATAGCTGTACAATCTGGCCTTCTTAAAACACATGGTCTTTTCAAAGTGTGCCCTCTTCTTCTGTGAACCACCGCTGCTCATACATACAGCCTGCTTCGAACAGCTGGCCCTAAATCTCCTGTGGTTGAAATCTCTTTTGTTTCCTGCTCATGTCTTTAACAGCAGTTGTAGTTTCTTTTTCTATGTCTGATCAAAGATTTCTGCTAGGAGTTGCCACGAAGGGAAAACAGTTCTGGACGTGCAGATTGGTATAATATATTGATCTGCTGTGAACGTTGCTCAGTTTAGTCAGTGTGCTGTTCCTACGTCACACGGTTATGGCTCTTCCCTGGCAGTTCAGCTCACAGCTCAGCTTACACTTTATAACTTCCATATTTGCAATTTATAAAGTCACTGCTTGACAAGGTGGTGTTTAAGAGAGGCTGAGCTCTGGAAACATCCTGTCTACATCAGTATGGAGCTATGAAAGCTGCTTATTATTCATATTATTTATATTAGCATAAATGCAATTTCCTGCCAGTTACCTCCATGAAAGAATGCGCAAATTTAGGTCTGTGTGAATCAGGAAAAACCCAGAACTATTAAAGTAAAGGTCTGGTTGTAAAAAGTCATGTTTCAGGTGAGAAAAGAAATATTCCACTATTCAGTCAGCTACAGAAAGAAAGGAATCAGAGTTTAATTCACTTGAATGATGTTGTATTTATGCAGATGTCTGCTGTTCACTAGTGAATTTTTTTTATAAAGCAATTCTGTTTTCTAATTTATAAAACAATCATGTTTTCTGAATGATATTTAAATGACACTGTTCCTTTGCACCTAGCAAAAGCATAACTAATGTTTAGAGGCCAGTGCAAAAACTTATTTGCCTCTATAGCCAGACACTATTTTTCTTTGTAGGTAAAAGATGCAAGCACTGGTTTTAAAGAAGCAGCAGTGATGTGCATGCAGCAGTCAGCACAAAAACCCCTTCTAAACTCCCTGAGACAGACACCACTATTTATATGATGCAAAAGGGTTTTACTTTTTTTTTTAAATAGCTGTAGTTGCTATAGAGATATCTGAAACTCATCACTGTCTCTAGCTACATTCTGTAACCTATTATTTCTGAGGAATAGTCCCCAAAGCATCATAGCAATTGGTTACAATTTTCCTCTTCCCCAAAATTGCCCATTCCCTCTGCATGAATTGCTCAAATAAAGGGGTTTTCAGTGAATGAGGTAGGCACGGCTGTAGGAAGTTATTTTACCACTAGCAAAACTGTTGCTTTGCAAAGAGAAATCATATATCTGATAAACTATTTTCCTGCCTTTGTTCTGCTCTTTGGCAGCCAGGAACTCTATCCACCGATGCAAGTTTTGACCTCTAAATACTCAACTGGCCAGTGCCCTGCTCTGCAGTGGCATGGGGAAGGCACAGTGTTTATTTCATAGTTTGCAGAGGGACTCAATTCCCAGATATGGTATTCTTATTTTTCACTCTAAAAGTATATGAGGGTAAGCAACGGTCTGAACTTAGACAATGTTGACACAAACGTGTTCCTTGTCATAAAATGATAAAAACAGTGTATCAGGTGGTCGCTGGTAAAAGAGGTTACAGGTGATGAACTCATGCACTATATAACACGTTTATAAATCCAATTAGTGACATGTTAAAGCTCCTATACAACACAAAATACTGGATATTGAGGAGAAGAATGAGAGATAGCTGGGAAGAATATTGTCTGATACACAATTGCTGGAATTCATGTACTTTTCAAGTTCTTGTTGCTTGGGAAATTTTTATGATGGTGACTCTCAAGCAGGCTTGCATGCACCTCTGTGGTTCTTACAGGAGAATTTACAGCAGGACACAGGGTAGCTGGGCATGAATGCATCTTCACACAGGGAAATAAAGCCACGTGGATCTGGCTCCTCTTCAGCCCTGCATCCTTTGTCTACCAATGTGTGATGAGGAATCTTTTCTATAAAGGCATGCAATATAGCGCAATGGCACACTTCATGTTGCTAACCCACCTGAATGGACACTGTGTGATATCTGTTTAATTTGTGGCTTGTTTGCACAAAAGATTGCCATTTTCAAGAGCAAAGCAACCGGCACAAGTAAAATTTGTTATGCAGTTTTGCATAACAAAAGATGAAGGTATTGTGATAAATAGCAACTACTTATCACAACTACAGCAAACTACAGAGGAAAAAGAGATGTAAAAGGTGAAGAATGCAGACAATGTAGGTAAAAATAATGTGGGCAAAGGTAGGGAAGACAACAACAAATACCAATGGCAAACTTCTGACAGGCTGCTATAGTTTGTGATATATAACTAAAAAAATTATAAATTAATTTCCATTTACTTTGCCGATCAGTTCTTTTGGCTGCCTTTTAATTGTTTGTATTATGGTTCATCTAAGGTGTATGGAGTCTTCAAGGAGCACCTAATATAGCGTTGTACAGTTTTCAGTGTTTCATAACACTGGTATACCTTTAGAGTAAAAAAAAATGTACCTAGAGAAATCTATTTTAGTTACCTACTCTACATTTTTCAGTTCTGAGTCTCTAGACATCCATAGCTAATTGTGTCTGCTGCCAACCCATACTAATGTTCCCCACACCTTTATTTAAAAAATAGGCATCTGTTTTTAAAAAAAAGTTATGGAGATTACTTTGAATCTGTGTTGGCAGATATGTATGGGTATTTCTGTGAGTTCAAGGTTAATTGGTGGGGGAGTAATCTTCAGTTTCATATCCTATATTAACCTGAGTTAATGAAGCAGCTGTTTCTAGCTCAGTCACTTGCCAGGTAGATGCACTCTAGGCTGAGAACATGGCCAGAGCATCCTGTGGTTCTGTTATCAGCCATATTCCTTCACTTCAAAATATGGTTTTGAGACATCGTCTTGCATACTTTCTAAATTTTATGGCTGATTGTGAGCACAATGAAACCACTACCACCCAAAATCAAAAATGGAAGGACTGCTGAATATTATTCCTGTGCTTTATTATACAGTTATATTTTAATTTGTCAAAAATCCTTACCAAAGAGAAGTATGTTGTTATTCACTCTGAACTTGGAATTGTCACTTTCAAATAGCTGTGTTTTTCTTTTACAGACTCAGAATGTAATTGTGCTGTTTCAAGACCATGTGCAACACAAATCAAAAGCTGCGAAAGAAAAGCTTTAATATTTCAGGGAAGGTTAAAGGGAACAGTTGAAGCTATGGCAATGCATAAGGAGGTGACAGGAGGAATAATTATCTCAGCTGACTTCCAAGTGATTATGTTCTGTGAAATATGCAAAGGGACTGGGGAGGGGTATGGGATGTATTATTCTTGAGTTATGTTTAACTGGGTGAAGAAGAGAAAGTCCACAGTTTTATGCCTACTTTAGCTGAAAATAGGGGTAGAAGTTTTTTGGGGGTTTTTTTTGGGTGGTGGTTTTTTGTTTATTTGTGGTTTTTGTTGTTTTTTTTTTTTTTTGTGTAGTTATTTTCATGGCTGTTTCAGTTAAAGGACCTGTGGAGGAAAGGATTTTCATTTTATTTTGTGGTCTGCATTCTGTTGCAGATGTTTTCCCCCATTTGATATTCCTCTCTTATTATAAGGTTCGCTTTGAGCTTTTCAACACCTTCCTATGCCTGTAAAATAATAACTCAGATTCTAAGTTGCTAAGATTTCTTCTTAAGAATCTTACAAGTTTTGCAAATGGTTCCAATTCAGCAACCAAATAACGATTTAGGAAAACTTCTGTGTCTGCTTTTTAGGTTTAGTTGCCTGTGTGTTCATTTGTAAATGATATCTATCAAAAAATCACATAAAGCTCCAGAAGGCAGGTTACAGTTGATGGGTTTTGTTATGCCATTCTAAGAAAACAAGCCCTGAATAAGATGAAATAGACGGCATTGTTTTTCTTTATAGAGTGTATTCAGGAAAAAGTAACCTCTAAACTGAGGGGGAGCAATGTTAGAACTGGAGCCTGCCTTGGCACTCTGCTGAGGGTAAGCTGCAGTGCATCGATGCAGCACGGTAGGAGCAGATTGGAGAATCTGACTGCAATCTCCTTTCGTTTACTATCACGCTGGGTGGATAGGGTAAAACACCAATTGGTTATATGACTAAGGAATATTGAGAAAGCACTGAATGAATTTTACCTGTCTTCCTTAGCAATTTAGCCGCTGGAAATTATTGCAAACTAGTATCATAAGATCAGTCAGAATAAAGAACTGTCGTTGGAGAACATCTGTGTTTAAATGATCAAGCAGCGTTATCAAAAAGATTTCTTAATTCTTGTGCCCCATATATTTGTGTGAGTAACCATAAGTACTAACAGCATAACAGATGTTATTTATTTTTAAAAAAATTAAGGAAGTGGCCTAGATGTGGCATTTTTCAGTGTAGGAGGTGATATAACCATAAAAAACAGAGGGTGGTATGATGCTAGCATATCTGAAAGGCTAGACAAGTCAGCATACTGCTTTAATGTCTGGAAGAGTTCCAGGTTTAATGAGCATTTAAGTTCCTTTCTGCTGTGGGAACAGCATAATGAATACCGACAAGCCTGTGTTGCAGGTTGGCTGACACAGCTGCCCTCAGAATTCAAGAGCTTTAATAGTTGCCCATCCCTGAGTTCTTCACTGTTTTTGAGTAACCCCCTGACCTCAGACTCAGTATCCTTCCTGACAATAAAAGCAAGTCAAACACTTGGAAAATTGCTTTCTCGCCACTTCTGGAAGTGATAAAGGATAGTGTCAACAACTAAAACTCCTCCTGTGTTTCAGTGTGCTATGCATAAATGTCGATCTGTTATATGCTATTCTGTAGGAGGAGTGTGGATGTAAGTTCAGAATGCTGCCATCTCTGAATAATTGAAGATTAAACTTATTTTACTGAGCATAACTTCTAAAGCTAGTGAAAGGAACCAAATGGGTTGCACAACACTCCTCTTTGTTATAGCCATCCTTTTAATGACTATTTAATATGTGTATGAAAGAGAAATAGCTAGGGTAGCTATCAGACGAACTATGATGCTCTTTTGCTATATCTGTATATTCTGTTACATAGTAAGTGCTCAATCTTCTCAGATGTGTGTGTGCCATAAGGGAAGAATTTGTTATTCCACAAAGATGAAGGTATTGTGATAAGTAGCAACTACAGAGAACTACAGAGGAAAAAATGCCAATTTTAATTTAGTTGCAGAAGGTACACCATGCAAGTCTGTAAATGTCTAGGTGTGGGTTTTGTATGCATTTAAAAAGTTGCTTAGAATCCCCTCTTCATAAAGACATAGCGCACTGAGTACCAAACCTGACAATCACTGTGAAGAGGATGCTCTTGGAGATACCTGGGGTAATGATTTACTTACTGGAGCCACTCCTAATGCCTGTCAGCATGATCCTTTCCTCATTCAAGCCTTCCATAATTTCATGTGTGCCTATTATTTTCAGAGCACAGGCTGAAATCCTCTTCAAGGCTGGTATCGGTTCAGACTGCAAATTTTAGAAAGAATTTGAAGCAGAATCTATGATGTAACATTATGCTTTTTGTTTGACTCACTGCCACAGCAAGTGAATAGTAAAATGTGGCTCCTAACAGGTGGATCTGATTCTGCAATAGCAACTTTGTCAGGTGAGACATCTAAGGGACTCACAAGGGTAGCACCTCCTAGTATTCAAAGTACACTTCTGAAACACTGGGTCACCTTAAAGAGCAGTAGATGGTAGCAAGGTTTATGGATTGTGAGACACTCAGAATGCATAAACTTCCTGTCTAACTTGGAACAGCATTTGCTTTGGACAGAAATGATTCTGGATTGTTTGGGGTGTTTGGTTGTTGGTTTTCTTTTTTTTTTTTTTTTCTTTAAGTGGTTGGTGCAAAAGGCTGCAGCTGCAATCGGGGATCTAAATTTTGTTGAATCCACCTTTTGTGTGTGAGTTGCCAGTAGATTTTTATTCAGTCATTCATAATAAACCATGCTTAGTGTAGGCTGGGAAGGGCCTTTGGACTGGTCTAGTCTAATTCTTGATCAACTTGCTTATTTTCACTGTATGGTGAGAAAGAGTATGTAGATTTTTGGTTCAAAATATTTCTGGTATAATGTATTTTACTCTAGGCAGATTTAGTAAGTAATGGGTCTAATTTATATTAACAAGACCTACATTTCATGTTTGCTTTCAACTTCCACTATATGGCAAAAGAAGAATTAGGGGTGTGAGAGATTAGCTTGTGTGCTTTGTACTGGGAGCTCTCTCATCCCCAGCATTCCAGAGTACATGTATTTGTAGTTTGATCTGGAACATCTTTCATGTTCCCTTCACTCTTGTGAGTGATGCCATTTCTTGCCTGAAAGGGAAAACCTTGAGGAGAAATCCAGTTTGGGTATTGTTATGAAATATGAAACTCACAGTGTTAAATTCAGGTTGAATAGTCCTATGCTTTTCCTATTTAAGCACTTCAAGACTTGCTGATCAAAAATGCTTATCAAATTGAGCTAAATTAGTGTACTACAAATTTGGGATGCTCAATTTAGCATTACTGTGAAAAATCCGTTTGGGATAATAGACTTTTCCCCAGGGATTTAGAAGAACCACCAGAGGAAAAAAAGGAAAAAAGAAAGAAGTTCAGTCTTGAATTGCTAATTATAAATCAGTAACATCTGGAAATATTTAATGCTTCAGTCTAATTTTTTACAAACATGAATCATAGAATATCCTGAGTGAGAAGGGTCCCACAAGGATCAAGCTTCTGGCCCTGCACAGGACCATCCCCAATTGTCACACCATGTGCCTGAGAGCATCATCCAAATGCTTTTTGAACTCTGTCAGGCTTGCTGCTGTGACCACTTCCCTGGGGAGCCTGTTCCAGTGCCCAACCACCCTCTGAGTGAAGAACCTTTTTCTAATATCCAACTTAAACCTCCCCTGATACAACTTCAGGACATTCTGTCACTGTTTACCACAGAGAAGAGATCAGTGCCTGTCCCTTCTGTTCCCCTCAAGAGGAAGTTGTAACTGCAATAGGGTATCCCCTTGTTCTCCTCTTCTCCAGGCTGAACAGACCAAGCTGCTCCTCACACGGCTTCCGCTCAAGGCCCTTCACCATCTTCATAGCCCTTATTTAAATGCTTTCTCACAATTTTGTATCCTTCTTATATTTGGGTGCCCAAAACTGCACAAGATATTCTAGGTGAGGCTGCCCCGTGCAGAGCAGAGTGGGACAATCCCCTCCCTTGACCGGCTGGTGATGCTGTGCCTGATG
Source organism: Campylorhamphus procurvoides (assembly GCA_013396655.1). Taxonomy (NCBI): domain Eukaryota; kingdom Metazoa; phylum Chordata; class Aves; order Passeriformes; family Dendrocolaptidae; genus Campylorhamphus; species Campylorhamphus procurvoides. The sequence goes on along the minus strand of WBMV01003880.1, from coordinate 1,214,637 downwards.
CCCCCCAGGACAGGGTTGGCCCTCCTGGCTGCCAGGGCTGACTCAGATTCAACTTGCCATCGACCAGGATCTCCAGGGCCCTTTCCACAAGGCTGCTCTCCAAGTTCTTGCTCCTTAATATTTATGTAGGTGATAGATTCTCTAGATAAGTTAAAATGGAGAGGTGCTCAGGAAGCCTAAGGAGATCTATAATGGTGTCTGTTCTGCCACACTAGTCTTGTAGTGGTTCTTAATCTCACCTGTTTTTATTGGTGACCTGAGCTGAAAAATGGAATAGGTTGAATTTATTTCTTACACAAGTCTGTCCAACTCCAGAAGAGCTCTTGGCTTTACAGATCACTGGTGTTCAAAAAAAGTAGGTCCGGGTGCAATATAACAGTGTAGAGTGTGAGGTCGTTGCCTTAAGAAACTTTTTGCTGAGAGATGTGACTTGTCACCTTGGTGTATTATAGGAAAGGTATGTACTACTAATGCTGTAGACATTGCAGAAGAGGCATCTGATCCTAAGAAATCTGGCAGGAGACACTGAGACACATGTCAGAACGAAAGAGTAAGTCTTTGCATTGTTAAAATTGCAAAGTCAAAGCTATTTTTCCTCCTCCATTTCTGAGGGCATCTTAGGATGCAGAGATTTTTTTATTTTGCTTATTCTAGCAAAATTGAGCCCGTGCAGGCATGCTATTGCTCTTTGTTAATATGCAGAACAGTTAAATAAAAGGAAAAGAGAGAGGGAAGTAGACAATAAAGAGAATTTTATATGAGCAGAGAATGGAATTGGGCTACATATTAGGAGACAATCTAATTGTAAGAGGAAATTATTATTGTACATACCTTGATGGAAGTGGGGAAAGAAAAAGTTTTGTTTCTGCAAAGGAGCCTTCATAAATCTAGAGAGTATGTTATAATTGACTATTGCCATACAAAAATTATGTTCATGATCTGGGAGGCCTCTTCTAGTCTTCATTAGTAGAAACTGTCTTGAATTTACATGATCTACTTGGCATTAACTTTACAAAAAGTTAACATAATACTGTTTAAGGGAATATTTGTAAATTTTTGTGTAACAAATGCTGCATATGTCAGTTTGTATAAATGAGCCTCCTTCCATCCACTGTGGGGAATGCAAAGTTAATTTTATTATAAAATTACCAGAAAGAGTATCCTGAATGAAAAATATACAAGCAGTAAAATTACTGTATATCTATAGCATTGCTTTTCTCTGATAACTTTCATCCAATTGTCATAGAGAGAAAAGCCAAGTAAAATACTGGGGGAAGAAAAAGATGATGACAAAAATTGGAAAGCCTTTTTTTTTTTTGCAAGACTGTGTACATTTTGCTAGCTACTTCTTTGTAGGAAACAAGATAATGTGTAATGCAGACTTTGTAAGTCCCATTAATTTTTCACTGAGCTTGCACCCTCCCTCCCCTGCAGAGAATATTAATAATTCTGAGTGTCGTGGAGACTGGCATCAGTGTAATTATGCAGAAGATCATCTTGTTACCACTTTGAATGCTAGTTAAGCTTCTGCTTCTGTTTTCCCCACTAATGGAGGCTGCACCCTACTGAGCACACAGGAGTATAGTCTGGAGCTTATGTATGTTTTAGTATTGAAAACTGAAGATCATTGTTGGAGGGGGGAGAATAAAAGAACAATCAATATGACTTTCAGCATTGCTTTCTGGACTGGATCTTGAAGGTTGGGTTCTGTATCTGAAATGCTGTAAAATAACTTATTGGGAATTTGAGATGCCTTTGTGAAGAACTTTTCTGGAATAAGCTGAAGAAGAAAAGTGCTTTATGGCCTTGTTAATGAGAAAAAATAATTCAAATATGTATATGTTAATTTTAGTGCAATACAGAGTGTGAAGGCAGATCTTAAGAACATCACCTTCTAAACAAAGAATGCATTCTAATATGTCTAAAGCACTTAGATGTATGGGTTTAGTCAAAGCAGTATTACATTTATTTAATATGCTCAAGTTCATGAAGTCTGTTCTGAACTAATCTCTGGCCTACACAAATACTCCTGCAAACTTGCGAGTTGTGTGCTTTTGCCCAGCTCATACTGCATTCAGCCCAGTATAAAGCTAAGCATTCTGGTGACTGAATATTGATTTTCGTGGGATCATTGCATTCACTATATTTCAATTTGGATTATGTGAAAATTGAACTCCTGTTTGGATGCAAGTGCCCTCAGAAGAAAATCCTTTTTTTCCTATTTTTCTATTTTTTCTATTTTAAAAATTGTGTTAGATAGCCAGTATATAAAGGCTAATGAGAAAAGTGTTGCAAAAAAGTAGAATAATTTTTAGAGGTGCAGAGCCTCTAAGGAACACAGTTAAAATTGTTGTGATGGCATCTTCTTTGCCTCCAGTGTGCTTTCAGGGAACAATTTCCTTTCCTAGTGAAGACTTATTTATACTGTATGATTGCATATTTTATTTGGCTCATTGTTTTTAAACTGTGTTTTTCAATATGTTTTTCTGTAAATTACTCTTTGAAGGGCAAGCTCTGTAATACCTTAAATATATGTGAGAACATGCTTTTTTCAGAGTAACACATTGCTGTTTTCCTTATGTTTTATAAATATCATTTTAGGGAATTGTATGCCTTTGGATGCTGTTTTATTATCAAACAATAATTGTATCCATTTTGGTCTTGATAAAATGCAAAGCACTAGGCTAGTGAAAATCTTACTCGTGTTACTCAATTCTGTTGTAAATCATTTTGAGAGAAAGAAGGGAGAAGTGCGTTGATCATGAAATTGGGATTATAGAGGTCTCTGATGGTCCTCTCCCCATTATGAATTTCATTCAGAAATTTGATTTTGGTTTGGAATGATGTTACAGAACTCATGACTATGTGCAGTGTGAGGAAGACAGACATGAGGCCCTTGGGGTCTGGGATATCTGCAACCTCTTGCTACGAGAAGGGCTGGTGCAGCAGCCTTTGCCAAGGCTGGAATTCCTGGGCTGGTGAGCATTGAAACCTGAGGGATATGTGTGTAGATTGGATGACTGGAGAAGCCCAAAGTGGTCAGTAAACCCCACTGCCTGGGTATTTCCAGGGGATTTGAAACTCTTGGCAGCCCCCAAGGACTTCTCCACAGAGCTACTCCCCAGACAGATGGTGCCCAAGTTGTCTTGCTCTTCCTTCCCGGCTTGCAGGGCCTTGCATTTGCCCTTGTTGAACGTCATAAGGTTCCCTTTGTCCCCTTCCCCCAGCCTTCCTGGGCCCCTCCAGGTGGCAACCCTGCCCAGGACTGTGCTGGCTGCCTCTTGGAGGACTGAGGTGGGACCAAGGTTAGATCTGAATTGTTATAATTGTGAATTAAATTTATTTCAATGTGCAACCATTTTTTATCTTCACAAGTTTTCACTGAAAATAATTTGTTGTATTTTGTAAAGAGAAGACTGAAAGCAATGCAGTGTTGGTACAGTGAATAATCAAGAGTATTCAGCTAGCCTGTGGTGTTATAGCTATTGTGAAAAGAGGTTTTATTTGCGTGTTGGGCTTTTTTTTGAAAAGGGCTTTTTTTTTTTCAGAGTTACTGAAGTGACAGCAGTGGGGAGCTGTGGGTGCTCATCAGGTGTTACTGCTACAGGGAACAATTTCCTTATGCCAGTAAGTGGAAAGGGAATAGCTGTCCTTGAGTGTGGACAGGCTAGAGTGCTATGCAAATGTTACTTGGATGTTCATAGGCATCCCATGTGGTGAATGTTTTTAAGACAAAGTAAACAAGGAAAGTCTGCTGGACTCCAGCTTTACTGGTATATTAGCAGGAAACACTAATGAGCCTTGCAATTGTGTTTTCAATATAGTGTCTCCTTCTTTTTATGAATACTATCCTATCTACCTTTGCTCCGAGGATGATACAGCTCTTCACAATAATAACAATAACATTATGAGAAATAGGTCTGTGGAGATGGCATATTTTATAGAACCATTTTAATTGATAATTCAAAATCCTCATGTGGAGTGATCATTAAATCTCATTTAAAAACCCATGAAGGGTTGCTTATAGCTCAAATACAGTGCAAGGAATTTGAATCTTAATTATATGCAGAGAGATATACAAAATAGAATTTGTAGTCACAATACATTTCTTGATTGTGAATCCATAATATCTTGTTTCTTCAGAGAGTTGAAAAAATGTCATTAATGCAAGAGGTGAAAGTATTCATTAAATCAGTGGTGCAGCGTTAGGCTCTTAATTTGATAAAATGAGACTTAGAACTGGGTAACTGCTGCACTGCAGGCTTTATTTCGCATCCTCTACTGGTCATGGTGGTGATACTTTGATAGCGAGTTCAGTATTTTGACAAAGTGCAAAAATGAATCCTTTAAGCAATATTCCTTGCTCTAAGTAAGTGCTATACGAAACTGATAAATAGCACTCCAGAATTAATAGCTAAAGTGGAGATTTTACTGTAGTTAATGGTTAAGATACTGTTTTGGGTTCAAGATAAATATTAAAAAGGCAGTTGCTAAAGTTTGCAATATTTCTATTGTGTTACAATATATAAGTCAATTTCTAAAATTACTGGTTTGAGTCCATCTATTCAAGGCTATATATTTAGTCTTGATAACATATATGTACTTGTGTTGGTGTATGTAAGCCATACATTTTTTGGTGTTTTTCTCATTTAGGTCCAGGTGAAATTTTTAACACTTACTTTAAAAAGTCAGGGAGTGCATTTAAGTTTTCTGAAACAGTGTGCAAGTTTGTCTGCTTAGCTGATTTGCTTTAAGTCCTGAATAATTGAAATATTTAGTTGTTTTTCAAAACATAACAAAATGCTTGTAGTTGAAAATGTTATTTCAGTGTTTAAAGCATTTATTTGAAAAAACTCAAAACCTGCAAGGTCACTTTATTTTGGTTCAGCAAGGGATTTTGACTGAGTGAATTGTATTGTATAGAAGGAAAAAATAAAAGTGATTGTCTCTGCTACCCTGCTGTGTGCATATTCTGCCTGTTGCTCTGCACTGATACATTGCTAAAGTTTGAGTATGTGGAATGTTGCTTATATTTGTGTATGCATAACAGATATATAGGATCCTTACTCTATCTATGGAAAATGAAAGTATCAGCATGGAGACCAGAAGTTAAAATTCTGCTTGTGTTATTGATTTTGTTGCCTTAAGGAAAGGGGGAAAAAATCTTTCCAAGACAACTTTATGTGGGTAAAGCAGAAAAGAGTTCTTTTACTTATAGGGGTTTGGGGTACAGAATATAAAGGAGTATAAAAGAATATAAAAAGTATAAAAGAGTACAACACATGTCGATAAGTAACAGATAGAAAAGACCGGTGCTAGGATGAACTCATGGCCTCAGGAATACCATGTGAGCTCTTTTCCAAGCACCACCGCTTCAAAATATGTGGAGTAAATTAATATGAAAGATGTCCCTTTCATTTCATTCCTAGCTGGACACATACCCAGCCAACCCCTGAGTCACTCTGCTATGTCTTACCGAAGCAACCAAGGGACAACAACCCATCCCTCCCAGGTGAAAAACCCTTTCACCCACAGGCTGGGAACATGACTCTTGCAACATCTGGGCCTAAGTCATTTCACCTCCCAGCCCACTATAAACCAGGGAGAAACTCCCTTTTACAACTGCTTCCCTGCAGCGCAGCTACCCCCAGCTCTTGCTGGTACCTGGTTCCCATTACCGGTGTTTTCTTCCTTCAAGCAGGACTTGAGGTTCTTGAGGTTCAGTCTGGGAGAACAAGGGAGGGGAAACATCTTCTCCCCCCACCTCAGCAGACCAAGAGAGGGAAACCCCCCTTTGCAAGCAGAGCTTTTCTGAGCTCTTCCCACCCCCCCTTTTTTGGGGTTGGGGAGGGGGAACACTGGACACCACACCAGGCTGGGCAGCAGAGAGTGTGTGTGTGTGTGTGTGAGAGAGAGGAAAATGTCGGTAAAGTGTAGGAGTTGGAGAAAGCAGAAAAGCCCTGTCTATGTGGCAGCATACTAATTTTATAACCCTACTCAATTATCATATCTAAAGGTTGTATCCAATCTAAGATATGTCCATACCCAGAACTTCCCTTAGTTCCGCCCCATGGCACACCTCTCCTAGAACTGAGTTGGAGGGAAGACCCCTTACTTTATGCCACTTTCCCTTATTGGAGGTTCTCCAAGGTTGCTGGGCTTTGCTTTCTTGTTTTCACTAACATGGTATCTAATTGTCTTAGCTCTGGTACATGTTCCTTTTGCATGGTGTTCCAGCTATTATCCGACCCTTAAGACAGCTAGCACAGGGTTAGAGGTTGTTACTCTATATGTGAGAAACTACCTGGAAGTATAAAAATCTACAAATTCATGAAACCCTAAGGCATCAATTTCACTCCTGCAAGCACAGTAAGTGCATACTTGAGGGGTTCAGTGCTTTGGAAAGGGTCTTTTTAGGAACAGATTTGGCTGGTCTTTGTACCTGGATTCATGCAGTATGCACTCAGATGCATCAGTGGGGTGTTACATTTGAAATCAAGACTGAAACTAGGCATTGGGTTCCCATTCAGTGCCCTCCATATGGAAAGAGATGCCAGGTTCTCCAGTGGCTGCTCTCTCTGTGCTCTGGTGTCTGCGACCTAAGGCAAACCTGCCTGCTGGTTAACAGTGATGTGGTGCAGCCAAGGGCTGTAATACATCAGAACGAAATGAACCTTGGCCTTTCTAGGCCAGTTGTTAATGTAGAAGCACCTGATAAGGTTCACTGTGACTGCCTCTCTGGTGCTAATGTCTCATTCTAAAATAAATAAATAGGATAACTGATTTCTACGGCCTTAGAAATACTTAAATGCCATGCTTTATCACAGGGAGCCATTCTCTAACTCAGAAGAACTGGTTTAGTTTATTTACCTAGACTTCTAGGAAAGCTAAAGGTGTACTAGGCTATATGAAAAAAAATCTGTTTACTCTGACTCAGGGAATGTTGTTCTCTGTGTTTGGGGGTTATTTTAACAGACATGAGTTGGAATTGAAATACTTACTAAAGAAAGGCAGCTAACCTAAACCTTTAATTACCTGGAAAACTTCAGGCTGAACATTCAGCACTGTAATTACCTCTAAATTACTAGCTGAGTCTGGACAAAATATTTTTCTTTGGCATTTTGCTTTATGCCTGTAGCTTGAAAGAGAAATTAAACCAGCAAATGCTGGAGGTGCTGTCAAAACAAGGCAACCAAAGCAAGAAACAAGCAGCTTTTTAATTTCTATGGATTTTTCTCTAACTCTTTCAACTTAGCTTCTGTACAAGAACTGCAAAATGCAATATCATTTACTACTGATCTTAATTAAACTCTGAGGTATTGAGCAGGGAGGTGAAATCAACAGACGAAGTTGAACTTAAGTAAAAAGACCAGAATCTGGAAGTGACAGCATTGAAGTACAAACATGCTGGGAAGTATTTCAGCCTCTGTTCTAGTCTGGAAGGCAGAGTGGAATAGAGAGCCTTGCAATTGGCTGAATGAGAGCTCCGTTCTAAAGAGACCTGTGGGATACATCTGTGGTGTGTGACTTTTCTTCAGTCATCTCTAGACACAAACATAGGAGACAATTGGTCATGGGCTATTTACATCAAGTAAGTATGAAGGAAATACCAAGTTGTCAGCGATCCTAAACAAGTAATAAATGTAAATTGGCCCAGTACCAGAGAACAGAGATTGGACATGAATGGATCCCATCAGAGGCCTTGAGTGTTTTCTGGTCAGCTGGATTTCAGAGGAGTTCAGATATTGCTTCCAGTTTTCATTTATGATGAGCACTAGTCATAACAGCTGACCCCTAACAGCTCTTTAGATATGGTTGATAAATATGAGTTTGTTCTCAGGCAACACCAGAGGGTGTTCAAGGTGGACCTATTGACAGTGTAGGACCTCTCTACTGTGAGACCAGCCTGCAGGCATCTAGAAGGAGCATAGAACAAAGGAACTGGGTTTCCCCAAGGAAAGACTGATCACCTGGCCTTAAAACTGGCTCACCATTAGCAATCAGTGTAATGATGGTGTTGGTTGCTGAGATCTTACATTAATCTTTCAATAAACCTGTCCAGGGACAAAACCTATAGTCTGGTCTTTCTTTCAAAGCTGAAAGGGTTGTACCTGAACGTTATTGTGTGGTTCTATTTTATGATTCTGTAGAGCTGGGGAAAGAGATAAAAGCAGTGTTGGGATTTTCTGGAGTATGACATATCATGGGATTTTATGACTTGACTCTTTTATGTACTGTTCTTCAGATGTTAGCTCTTAGAGTATTAGAAAGTATCTGTGAAATCAGATCAGACCTCATTCAGTGCTGCTCCAACCAATTTCCATTCATGTATTTTAGTCTGGCAGTTTTTCCTGAAGGCTCTGTGCTTGAGAGGTGTGGTTCACAGTCAACCCTCCTCTGCTTACAGAGGCTGTTTCAGATGGATAACAATGGTAGATTTCTTTAGTTAAAATTCAGGAAATAGAAACTCTTTCTACAGCATAATGCTTAGCAACTAATGCTTCATGACACAACATTTGTTTTTTTAGAAGCTTGAATAACACTCACTTAACAGGTGAGGGAAAGGGACGTAAATGCTAGTTTTGATGGTTTTATAGTAATTTAACAGTTTCTTAAAGCCATTCACTGTAAGTGATACTATGGCATAATGCCAGTATTATCAGTGAATTGAACAGAGGGCAATATGTCTGCTGTAATGTCTTTGCAAATAGCATTTTCTGTTAGTCATGGGCCGAAGATTAGACGTAAACAAAATGAGGATTTTTTTAAAATCAGTTATTTTAGAAGGAAGAGAAAAGACAACAAGTAAAAAGTCAACAAGGACTTTGTGTGTGAAGAAATTTTTTTGTTTGTGAAGCAATCTGCATGATGATGAAACATTAGCAGGCCTTCTCGGGTAGCTTTTTGATTTCTTATTTATTTATTTGTCTTATTTATTTTTTCAGCAACAATTTTCCTGCAACAGAAGTGAAATTAGTATTTATTTTTAAAAAATTTAAAAAAATCTTCACACTGCTTGCTTTAACTATTACCTGATCCTTAAAAAAACCTAGAAATGTGAAGGATGTTCATTCTTCCTGAACTTCTTGAACTATTCAAGAGCAAATAAGAAGGTTATGACTTTCCAGCCTGAAAAAGGGAAGAGCATATGCAATCTAAAGGCTAGGAAAAAAAAATCAGTATTTCTGCTTGAAAGAGTAAGGCCTCTGGAGTTGTCCTAAGAAAGAAATTGCACTTCAGTAATGTGTGATTTAAACATACCTTGTGTCTTCAAATATAGTAAGACTAGAAAACTCTTGTATCATAAATTAGTTGATTCAGGTAATTAAGAATGGACATTCTACTTCCTAAATGCTTATTCTACTTAAATCTATGAGTATGTTAAAACATACAGTTATTTCAGGCTTCAGAACTATTCTGTTACTTACAAATACTTAGTCATTACTTTCACAAACAATTTTGATAGAGGTTCTTTTTCAATAAGTTGTTTGTAAGTGAACTCCGATGTTGCTTCAAAAGATAATTTTAGTGGAGATTTGTAGTTGACAGCTTTCATGATCATAACAGTGTTTTAATGTTGTTTTCATTCCAGAGTGTTGACACTTTTTCAAAATTTGAACATCCTATCCTGCAGATAGGAAATATGTACATGTTAGAGTTGGATAGATGAATTTAAGGAAAAAATGAGTAACTGCTTGATTCTTTTTCTTAATAATTATTTTTAAGAAAAAAATGCTGTTGCAATCATTGAACTAATTTTTTTTCATAATTATATTATCTCCCACCAGAAATGCATACATTTAAAGATGATATTTAAGGTTGTATATTCCTTTTACAAACTGGAAATAGTAGTGAAAAAATGTCTAAGTCAAGTTAAAATAATTTTGCTTACAGAAAACTTCAATAGTCTTTCATATCCCTTGGAAAACACTTGTCACCACAATATTAGCTAAAATTTAGCTTGTGGTTTTGAACAAGAAAGGTCATGAAGGAAGAATGTAATTTTGAAGTAGTTTAGATATAGTGGAGAAAAATGCTTGCAATTGTGGGTCAAAAAAGTGATTTGCTGGACCTGAGATGCTGTCTCCGGCATGCTGGGCATTGTTGGACTGCTGCTGTAATTCACCAGATATATATGTTAGAATATGTTGTCTGAAAGGATATTATGAATGAGTTCTGTAGGGGCACCTACAGGATATCACTTTGAGAAAAGAATTTTTGTTATCTTTAAAAAAAACTTGATTTTTTTCACAGATGTAGTAGTAAACAATTTTATTGTCATCTCTACATAAACCATATATAAAATACAAACTTCCAGTTTAATGTAAAGGATATTTTAGTCTTCCTGATATGTACCACTAACTTGAATGCTTCAAAGAACATGCAAAGTTCTTTAACTTAGTATGGTCTTATTTACTTAGCACATGGTAAATAGTAGCTCTAGAATGCAAGCTCAGATTTCAAACTATTTCTGAGTAATTGAAAGAAGATTGTCTCTTTCTGTAAGTAAAATCATAAGTTTCTTTCATTTTTGAACAAGATTTTAAAGATCAGTGACAGGAAGCAACATATTGAAAGCAAAATATCACATGGTTTCATTTCACCCTTTGAAGACATAGTGGTAGGAGGAAATAAGCATAATCTCACTGACAGACAATTACAAACTACTTTTTAACCTATTTAATCTGTTGCATGTCATATTGGTGGTTTACTACAGGGTTTCTCTTATCTGGAGTAGATCTTCCAGAAGAATTCTCTTACCTAGACCAGCTTATCTTTTCAAACCACATCTCTTGTTAAATTTATTTTCTAAGGAATCTCAAATACAGTGTGGCTCCCTGCCTTTGCTATTTATTGGTTTAGTATGGAGGGGAGAAAGAAGGAAGAACAAGAAAATGGGATAGGGGGAAGGTATGTCTTCTGAACTGCTTTCTTCACAAGACAGGAAAGTAAAATGGAGAGATCCAGCTACACTGATATTTTGCCTCTGAGAGAGGCCAATATTGGATGCAAAGCCAAAGCAGTATCTGATTTTTCCTACTTTATTCTCCCTGCTTTCACTGTGATCTGAAGAGGCAGACATGATACCCAGCTACAGCTGTTATCACTGTACCTTCAACTGAGAAGTGAGAAATTGCCAATGACAACAAAAGATTCTCACACAACTCTTTTTTTTTCTGCTCTGATCTGCTCCTGCTTATGAGCCAGTGCAAAATTGCTTGAGCTTTCTTTCTGAGGTTTCCATTCTGACCAAACTCCTGATCCACACTCTTTGCACCAAATGAGCTGCTGATCATTTCTTTGCCTTGCCATTGTTCAGGCAATTCCTACCCCATCTAAAAATGGCCCTGGACTAAGCATCTTGTATCACTTGCTAGATACAACTGTGTTTTTTTTACCAAGCTGAGTCTGTACTTTGTGCTCCTGTCTATCTGGAGAGTAAGTTTACTGGTCCAGGATTGTCTCCACATTTGTCTGTAAAGTGTTGGTGTAATGAAGTTGTGCCTTTTGGTGCTCTCACAGTAATAGGAAAAGCTTTACAGGTGGTAGAGAAAAATACCTTCAGGACGTAATTTGATTTCAACTGCCCCAAAATAAAAGAGGTGGAACAGGTAGTGCAGCTGGTGTGGCAGTGGGTGGGAGAAAATTTAATTTATGAAACCTAAATTATAAATATGTCCAAATAATAGTAGAAGGAAAAAACAGAAAAAAGAAAAATCAGAACCAGACCATACAGGCGATTCTCAGATAGTGTATATACACTTGCTAAGACAAAATTTGGAATTGCTGAAGACTTCCTTAAAATACTTAGACTTGCCCAGTTACGAATGTTCAGCAGTCTTAAAAAGAGTAGAAATTGAAGGAGAAGCAACCATGAGTCAGCATTTCAAAGGAATGAGACAGGCACATAACAAGCCTGTAAAATATATATATAATGTATAATGTTGCCATTGTCACAAGTTGTTTAAGTAGAAGCTGGACAAGTGGATGGCAATCTATAATACAGGGTTGGAGAAATACTGAGGAAAAAAAAGATTGGAGCTGATAAACTCCACAGATCAAACAAACCCAGGAAGTCAACAAAAATTAAATCTAATCTTAATAGCCTGGAAAAAAAAGAGAAAGGCAATGAGGGGTAAAAGACAATGAGTTAGTGAATTAAGAAGCCAGAATTAAGATAACTGCACAGTTCTATTCTGCAGTAAGAGGAGGGAAACAGAATGAAACTGCAGACACTGCACTTCTCAAGGTCCTGTATGGCACTAAGCAAGAGGGTGTAAGTGAAAAAGAGAAGGAGGATGGAAAGTAAAACAGAACAATTAAAGCTACCTGATAAGAATATTCATAAGATGTTCATAAAGTGAAAGCTTTTTGCACATTCAAGAGCCATAATCTTAATCCATAAATGTGCTTCCAGCCTTGTACTTCTCCCTGTTAAGGAAGGAGGGCTATCTCACAGCAGCTGAACCAAGGGGTTAAGAAGATGGTGTTAATGTGACTATGTTTTCTTTCTGTTGCTGAAGAAAACTTTATCAGTCAAGTAAAACAAAGAAACCCCAACCCCCTTTTATCCACTCCCATCACTCCCTTTCACTCCCCCACCCCTGCCATTTCTTAATTCCTTTAAAGCAACACAACAATACCTTATTAAATAAATGACACAATGAGTACTGGAGGTTCTATTCCCAACTTTTCAGACTGGGCACGAGTAACTGGAGAAGCAATGAAGAAAGCAGTGCCTAGTCATAGTGTCGTAGAATGGTTTGGGTTGGAAGGGACCTTAAAGATCACCTACTTTCAACCCTTTTACCATGGGTAGGGACAACTTTCACTAGACCAGGTTGATCAAAGCCCCATCTAACCTGACCTTCGATGCTTTCAGGGATGGGGCATTCAGCCTAGGACCTGTTTCAGTATCTTGGTGGCCCTCCTCTGATCCAACAGGTCTATGTCCTTCCTTTGCTGGGGACTCCAGAACTGAATGAAGTACTCCAGGTGGAGTCTTACATGAGAGCAGAGGGGCTTCTTGCTAAAGCAAAGGGTGGGCATTGACGTCTCTATATTCCTTTCAGTTCAGGACAGGGAGGTTTGTGCTGTCTTGTTCCTGCTTGGCCTTTCTCTTTGATCAGTTTTGACACTAAATGCGAGTATCATTGTTCAGAAAGACCTCTAGGCCCTGTGCTTAACTGGTTTACTCTATTTCTTGCAATGCTTGCACCATAACTTCCCAAGGAGAAAAAAATAGGTTTGTGTTTGGCACATGCATAGATGGTTTGATTGAGTAAAGTTCCTTCATGAAGATGTGTGTATTTCTACCAGATTTCAGCAGATCTGTGGTGACCAAGCAGGCATGCTCCTCCTTTTCTTCTCATCCTCCCCACCTTGAAGTTATGTACAAACACATCTAAACTTCAACTACTACTTATCACTTTGTAAAAATGCTGTTAAAATGTAAATAACTCCAGCAAGAAGAGGGGGAAGTTTGGATGGTCATGTTTCTAGTAGTTATTGCCTGTGTTTTTTAAAAGGAGCTAATGAGAAACTAAAGAACAAACTATGGTAATGCATCAAAAGAACACCAAGTAAAGCTAAGAAGCTGAGAAGTAAATTATGAAACCCAAGAAATGCAACAGGAAAATTGGTTGTTTTTTGATGTAAAAGTTATTGACATAGCAGACCTTCAATTGTTTGTCTTTCTTCTTGGAGCGTCTGTGGTATGTCAGTGAATTATTCCTACATAGTGTGGTAAGGTTAAAGCACTGGGGAAATTTAGAAAGGAAATTATAGACAATATACAGAGACTGAGCTTTATCAAGTATGCTTTTTTTTCATCACATGAAGTGCAACTCCTTACCAGTAGGGAAAAAACAGCGTCCTACCCAGAGAAACAGGAGCTAATGTGGAAAAGATTTTGTTAAATTGTGTAGCTGACTTTTCTTGTCTCATATTGTAAAGAAGCTATGTATATTTCCTTCCTCCTTATGTCAAAGGAAGATCATGTAACTTGAAAATTTTTCTTGCCTTACAAGAGATGGGACGATAAGCTCTCAAATCTAGGCTCCATTCAGCTGCTATGCAAAGGCTTCCAAATAAAATAAAAAATGTTTTTTTTACAAGGTTTTATTTTTTGAATTAATGCCATAAACTTTTTCATGCACAATCCTGGATGCATTAAAATGAAATGGAACAGCCATAGTAATGATAAGTCTAGATTTCTTTTTTTTCCTTTTGGTTTGAGCAGTTATTGTGGCTTTCCAGAAGGAGCCTAAAGCAGGAAAAATATCTGACGATCATGGTTATTTCTGTGAACACAGCACTGATGGGTTACTGTGTGGCTGAAGTTTGTAACTTTAAATTTTGTTCCCATCAGCTCAAATCCAACTATTTTTCTGCTTTGATCAAATGCTGTTGGTTCAGGTAATGATTTAACATTAAAAGGCTGGAAGCCTGTGACGTTTATTTCATAAAATAGAGCTTATTGTCAGTCTGCCTTCCCAGACAACTGGCATTTTAACACCTATCACCTGTGCAAATTACGTAGTATAAAAGTTGAAAAATACTGTGAGAGAAGACTGTGGTAGCCCGGACCTTTGCAGGCGACACTTCTGGGAGAAGTGGGATCATACACTCCCTCAGGCAGGGTATTATGGTATAGCTGACTTCTGATGGATCAGTTTTAATTGGCTGGGTTATCTGAGCACTTTCCAGTTGGTACATCTACATTTTACAATCTCCTTAGTAGCATTTCCCATCTGTTTTACCCTTTCACACATGGATAAGTAGGAATTCACCCCAGAGAAGAGACATGCTGCTGCACAGAAAGGGCACCCACACTCAGAGTGTCTGACGTATGGGTTCTCACCACCAAAAAGTTCTTCCTGTGTTGTAGAATGAATCCTAATGTTGGAATGGACAAAAAAAGTGCAGAACAAAATGGGAAATTTGGAGGTTATATGGAGGAGAGACAAACTGAGACTATAGTAGGTGCCTTCTTCACCCGAGTAGGCAAACAATATGGATTGCACAAAAAAAGGTGATTGCCAAGAAGCGCATGGTTAGCATTGACAGTATAAAAAGAGTTGAGAAGAAATTTCTGGATATATCAGACTGGAATTGTTAAAGTGCACATAAAAGGAAACTTGTATTTCAGTAGAACCTAAAATAATTGTCTCTGTATTTCATTTCTGTTATCCTTCAAAGCTACAAAGTGGTAAGAAATTACCGCATTAATGTTCCCACTAAAGCTGAATGAAAGTTGACTCTATTTCTAAGGAAAGATATCCACTACAGCAATATTACTGTAAAGTAAGCAGTTGCAATTATATGTAGAATTTATAACCGGAACCCAAACAACCCAAATATTTTCAATGTTCCATTTTTCTGTTCATATTTTAATATATCTGGTGCTGATATTCTTATTTTATGGACTTAAGGGAATGGCTGCACTAGTTGGAATGCTTTCAGGGAACAGAGTTTTATTTTTAGATCAAATGAATCTGACCCAGATAAAATCTGGACCTTAACTTGGCAATTATGTAATTTCAAGCAATGAATAGCACATCTGAGGGGAGAGATGAGTTGGGTTTTTTGTTTAATTGTTACTTGATATTCAGGGATGTGTCAGTATGTGCAGTGTATCTTGCATGTATTGATGTATTAGTTTGCAGAAAATTGCAATACATAGAAAGTATTAAAATATGCAAAATATTAGTGTTTTGGGCATAACAAGAGCATAATTAATTGCATATTGTTATAAGTAACTCAGTAAAATTTTGTTAGTTGAGAAAAAGGAATTGAAGACTTGTGCCCTTTCCAGGAAGGAGTGTGGCATTTTAGCCATTCTGTACAGCATTTAACACTAACGCTGACTATACCTTGGAGGCACATCTGTTAAATGGTTTCATTGCATCATGCTAGAAATTTTGCTTTTCAACAGACTGGCTGAACGTAGTAAGGCAATACAAGAGGTCTGTGTAGTTTTCAATCTTACAGTGGAATTATTTTAAAACTTGAGTTATTAATGGAACTCTTGGGACAAAAGGAATATTGCAAGTGATGTCTGCTGGGAGAATGCAATGATGCTCTCCTCCATATATTTGTTCTCCCATGTTTCTCCCGCAGTAGAGGTGAGTGGTCATGAGTTACAATGACCAAAGTGCACAAATATTTCAGTGAAATGTTGCTAACTGATGTGCTAAAGTGATATGTTTAGGTCTTATATCAGAGAATAATCTGGATTTAAATATTATTGGATTATTTTAAATTTCTGTTTCTGAACTAAAAGAGTGCCAATAGAATTAATAACATTTCTTCCTGCTTAAATATTATTTAGAAGAAACAGTGACTAGTTATTGTACTAGCTTTCTTGGTTTAAAAGGGAACAGCCAATTTAGATTTTCAGGAATGGATGAACCATTTATTGCTCTTACACTTGTACATTTCTTTAACAGTACAACATGCAGTATTAACATTCCAATATCAATAAATGGAGTAAATAAGGAGAGTGTGACATATCTGCTCTAATAAAATTGCTTCAAAAAGATGAGATTATTTTTATTTTTGTGAAGGAAAAGGAACCATTATCAAGATTGTCTCTATATTTTATATATGTATAATGTAAAGTCCCTTTGGCTGTTGGGCCTTGTGTAAGGTGAGATACATCTCTCTTAATTAATATGCTTGAAGTAATACTTTATGCTATGTAGTCCTAGAAGAAATAGATTTTTTTTAATAGTAAGAAATTGAGCAATTAAACTTTTTTCCCAATTCCCTACAAAACTTCTTTAAACCTCACAAGAAGGTTTAAAAAAACTACATGCAATGAGCTCGACTTTAGTTAAAAAAAAAAAAAAAAAGGCAGCAAGGCAAAATCGGGGTAGAGTCTCCAAGGCAAGAGATCATTAGCTCATTTTGAAGTGGAGACGATTTAATTTAGAATTTCATTTAATATGGTTAAAAAAAGCTTTTAAGAGATCTAATGAGACTGGTCAGCGGCTTTCTCAGTGTTAGCATTGTAATTGACTTACAGGACCTTGCTTTACACACATGAAGTTACAGTCCTGGTGTAGTATCCTGCTGTACTGAAAAATCTGTATTATTTTCAGTGCAGAAACTTGAATTCAAAGCTGCATTTATACCTTTGTTTTAAGCCACCATAAATCAGAAAAAAATTCTTCTAGCTTTTGAAAGGGATCTTCAAGCAATTTTATAGCCAAGGTCCAATCAGATAATGCTAGTCTCTAAGGGGTACAATGAAGCATTCACAGGAGAAAATATTAATATTGCAGCTCACCCCAGAGGTGACTGCATTTCAATTTGATAAATGGTTTTATTATCGTCATCATCTTATCTGTCAAACTTTGAGTGTATTTTGGAGACTCTGGAAAGAATAAATCTCTACAGACATGGCTCATTGCCATTTACAGCAATATGCCAAATGGCATCTGTTCTATTAGACAGTCAAAAAAGATTAATTGTCATATTTGGTGATGGTGGGAAAATCAAAACTTTTTTAGTAATTGTTTTGTCTTCATGTGCTTGTAATGTAATGATTCCAGAACAGCAATATGGCATTGCTGCAACAATGCCTCATCTCTTCCAGTCCAAGGTGCCTGCATCAACTTCCATTGACAGCAGAGTAGATTAGTGAACTTGCATCACCTTAAAATGGTTGTAACAGCTCAATCAGCCTCCGAGTTTTGTTGTTGTGAAAATTTGATAATCATTCAAGTTGAACATTAAGCTGAATGTTTTGTTCTTCTGGCACTTACACATTTTAGAGTTAACTGCAGCTTTAATATGTAGACTACTTCAAATACATTCAAGGCTGTGCAAAAGTCTCAAGTCCTTAGACATTATTTGAAAATTATGCCTGAGAAATCTTTAGCCTTGAAAAGTGGTAAACTGACATTTGAATGTAGCCAAGTGCCATAATGCTTACCTCTAAACTGATTCAGTCTTTTTTTTTAAGTGTCTCTATGCAGGTACACGCACACACACAAATATGCAAACATAAACTTCTCTCTCTTTTTTTTCTTTTTTTACTATGATTTGGCATTTCTACTGCCCGTAAGGGATTTATTTTAGGAGATATAATACTTGGCAATATACTTTCATCCTTCCAGTGAAGTATGCTGCCTGAGCACCTATAAGAAATAAGATGCTGTGTCACTTTTTTTACCAGAAGTGTTGGTTGAACTAAATTAATTTCAAAATGAGGGTTTAGACCCTATAAGCAAAACATATTCAGCATTTCAAGGCCAGATGTTTTCTGCAGTTTTTCAAAATGTGCATTCTCTAATGTAACTAAGTTTGGAACTTTTGCCTAAAATTGAACCAGAAGCTTAAGCCTGTGCTACAGAATAGTCATTCAACTTACATTTTATCGGTTGCTGATTCAGTTTTGAATTGCTTTAAATGTAGTTTGTGCCACAGTGGTGATATCTCTGACTTTGGGCATTTTGAGGAAAATGGCTGTGTAGGAAACTAAAGTACACATTTATTTTGTATCCTGGCATGTAGCTGGGCTGTGGTCAGGATATGTGCTCAAGCACTGGGGCTGAGGTGTAGCTACTAAACCTCTGGGCTCAAAAATAACGTGTTTCTTTCACAAGGGTAACCAAATTGCTTAACAAGACTTGAAAATAATGTTTGATGCTTATCTCTGAATATTTGCCTCAAAAAAATTAAATAAAGCATTAAATATATATATCAGATATTTCAGAAAACACTGAGTGTAATATTCTCTTTTATTTAAACAGAAAGACCATGATGTCTCACCAGGTTGTTCCAATGAACCAGGGGTTCTAATATTGGCCATTTTCTTACAGTTCCGGGGCAAATGAAAAGAAGTCCGTATGTCATGTATTTTTCTCTCAGAAGTACTTTCACTGCTTCCTTTCCTGGTGCTCTTGTCTGAACTGTTAACTCATATAAAAGTTGGTAGATATATCAGGAACTTCTATAAAACTTCTCTGTCTCAGATTTCTCGTGAATTCATGTCAGTTTCCTTTTCTTAAGCAGAGTTGAGAATAAACTGTTGAAAGTGATGACAGTTCATTTATCCCAAACTTTTCCTACTTTTTCTGAAGTGTGGCTTTTGTTTCATATTTGGTAATGACAGAATATTGCCACCCAACACCCTCACCCCTTAAAAAGTAACAAATAAGTTCCTTACATATGCAGGATGGTAACATTAGGGTTAAATGAAAGCTATCGAGAGTTAAGTCCCTTCTCGTATATAGTAAACTTTTTGGCAGCTAGAAGTGCTGTGATGAATAAAACAGAAGTATAGAGCCTTTTTCTGGAAGTAATTTTGTTTTCTTTTCTAGAATCTGTGTATCTATTATGTTAATGCTTTACTGATTAAGGCAAGAGCCTAAGCATCAAAGTAGCACTGACCACATTCCCATAAAGACAGACTATGAGAAAAAGCAACAGCAGTGAAAAACCAGCAGTGGGGTGAAAGGACTTAAAAGAAACCTGCAAGAAGAATGCAGGAGGTACAGTGCTGCAGGTTGGCACTTCTGGACAGAACCAAGTTCATTCAGGGAAAATAACTGATTTGAAAAGCCTGCGTGCTCACAGAGCCTGCTTTCACAGTTTGCAGTAACAGAGAGAAGTGTGAGTTAATGCAAATCTGTTCTGACAAACGTAATGTAAACAATTGCATTTGCATTCTTTAATCTCCCGGGAATTATTAAGGAAGATTGCCTGTCTCTGGAGTATAAAGTTCATAGTCAGCAAATTCATATATTGCCCCAGCACTTCTTAGTGTGCCTCAAATCAGTTGAGTTCATTTTGCTGAATTTCCATAAACTCTAACAGGAAGCCAAATTTTAGAGCTATAGTGAGGTTTGTGCTGTCTGCAGTATCACATTTAAAAGTGATATTATTGCAGAAATTGTTATTCTCAGATTCAGACTGCATCTTACATGTTAACGTTTTACGTGACTTAACCTGTGTCACTAGAGGTAAAGGCATGACAAATTCATTATTAGGATTCAAGAGTGAATTTAGCACATAGGTCAATCTTCACAAGTGGTTTTAGGACAGGGTTAGCCCCATGCTCTTTTTTGAAGGCATCTGTAAGTAGAGAGGCCAGAGTCTCCCATTTTATTTCCAGAGAAGGACAGTGAAGCTGGGGAAGGGGCTGGAGCACAAGTCTTATGAGGAGGAGCTGAGGGAGCTGGGCTTATTTAGCCCAGAGAAGGAGGCTCAGGAGGGGCTTTTATTACTCTCTACAGCTACACGAAAGGAGGTTGTAGTCACTTCTCCAAGGTAACAAGGGAAAGGGCAAGAAGAAACGGGCTCAAGTTGTGCTCCTGGAGTTTAGATTGGATGTTAGGTAAAACTTCTTCAAGTATCATCAAGTATTGGAACAGTCTGTTCAGGGAACTGGTTGACTCACCATATCTGGAAGTGTTCAAAAAACATGTATATGTGGTGTTTAGGGACATGGTTTAGTGTTAGGTTAGTGGCTGAAGTCCTATGAGCTTAGAGGTCTTTTCCACCTTAGTGGTTCTAGGGTTTACTAGCACAAAGTGCTTGTCTATTGGTCTTTTACTTTCTAAAAGTATCTTTTCTTGTTTTGTGCAGTGTAAAGAGACAATCTTTACAGAACGACTTCAAAGTGGTGACACCAGATCTTTTGCACATTTAGTTCATCATCTACTGTTCTTAAGTCTAGAGTTGGCCCTTGGCTGTATTGCAGTATGAAACCTTGTAGTCTTCAAATACTGGCTAGTGACTAGAGAGCCATTGTATTATATGGTGAAAACAGATTACAAGAAGGCATTTCTGAGCCTTTCTGACATTCTGAAATATCATAAGAATGTGGAACATGATATATATCTTGTTACTAGAGAGTGTTGCGTTTGAGGGTTTAGTTTTTGGTTTTAAACCTGTGAATGAAAAGCAAATTATATTTGACACTAGGTTACTGTTGAGGATGGTGCTATCTTTTTTCCCAATGCCTACAGTCAATTTTTCTGTCTATTTTTATTTGGTGGCTTTAGTTATTTTCTCAGCATTAATTCCAAGGATGCCCTATTATTGCTTTCAAGATATGAAATTGGAAGTAATAATTCTTACTCCTGACAATTGTTGTTTCACGTACTAACATCCTCAAATATCCACAACTAGTCTAATAAAATGCTGGTTGATCTGCGAACTAGGCATTTGCCCCATATGAAGCAAGAGATGAAAAACAAATGTCAGAATTTCACACTTGTGCACTGATTTTGTTAAACTTTTTTTCAAGGAACTGTATTCTGGAGATAATTTGAATTAGTATTTAGAAAACATTTCATTTGGTTTGGTGTTTTAGTGCTATTTTGACTGAGAAGAAATACTAATTTTTGGTTTGGAAACCATGAGTGGGTTTTGGCCTGAGGAAAAAATTAGCCTTTCTGTCACTGAGAACAGTAACTAATTAGATCTCAGATAAGAAAAGCAATGTGTGCTTAATAATCTTCTGAAAAAGGAAACATATTGGAAGCTAAATGTTTGTGTATAATAGAATATTCTTTATATAAAGTTAAACCCTTCTGTTTACCATAAGTGCAGACAACTGTGAGTGTGGGTTTAATTCCACTCCACCCCCCAACCCCTGAAAATACTGTTATGCACAAAGCTTTCATGAACAAACCTATTAGAAAATAATACTGTGAATAGTTAAATGGAAATTCAAAAAAAAGCAGCTTAGTGGAGGAGTGCTATATTTAAAATATGATCAACTTAATTTGTGGACATACCTGATTATTTTTTTCAGTTTCTCAGAAATCAAATTGCCTTTGAAATAATCTTTGTATGCTGATTTTGTCCATCCATATATTAATATCTGTTTCTACTCTGGTATCTGGAATTCTGTAAGAGTGGTTCTGATCAACACCACAGTTCATGGTCATGAGGAGTAGCTGGAATCTGAGAATCAAGCCTTGACTACCCGTTGTCTTAAAAGTTTGACACGGAGGAGGTACTATTTATGGGAGTTCCTTGGCCATATTTCATTCAATAAATTAAATATTTTGCAAGCTACTGATCAGAATTCTAAGAGCACTATGTACTTTTATTTTTAGTCTACTTTCTTTGCTAGGCTAAAACACAGATGAACTAAAAAAATTGAACTATACAGTAAGATGATACTTAAATGCAAAGAAGAGACCTAGAATTATAGTCATGATTGTGTGATCCCAAGGAAAGTTTCCTCAGTTAAGGTGACATGTGCAAGTACAGTGCTATCTGAGAGGATATTCTGGTTGTAATTTGCAAAAATCTGTGGAGCAAATAGTACTGTTTCTGTAAAACTGCAGTGTTGGATTCAGACAATGCTGGTTCAGTGAGTGGCTGCTGATGCCCACAATGTACATGGCATTTGTACATTGTACATGTTTGCTGTGCTATTCTATATGATCCACATAAGATCAGTTCTGTATAGTGAGTGGAGTGCTGCATTATTAATATGGGACTTACTAAAATATAATTGTAAAGAAATAGCTCATGTTTGATTCATTAAGGCTATATATTTTAACAGAAAACCATCAAAGTGACCATTTAATTACTGTCGTGCATCACTAAAGGAACTCTCCATTATATGTGTTTGAACAAATGAGCTCTAGATGAGAATATTCCTAAGCAGTGAAAAAGAAGGTATTAAGACCTCAGCTGACATGCAGTTTCTTAAAAATATTGTACTATTCCTCAAACTGGTGTTAAGGTATGACTGCAATTGTCAGCACTTAAGGCATGTTATTTTAAGGTAGCTCCTTTTTGTCCTCTAGAAAGAATTGTACTTCTAAGATGATATGGTGCCTGAGCTCTAGATATCAAGAGAGAAGGGTTAAATAGAGGCAATCTGCTGAACATAGTAAACTACCTCTCTGAATGTCTTATCTGGAAAAGTGAAAAAAATCTGTGGACACAAAAATGAAAATCAAAAGAGATGTATAGTCCCAAAATGGTAATTCCTGTTTTTTGGAATACCCTATAGCATGTTCAGAAAGTAGTTTTTAAGAAAAGATGACTAAATTAAAGTAATAAAGGGTAAGAGTCAGTGAGGAAACACTAGTCTCTTCCACCAGTGCAACAAAGATCTGTAGCAACAGAGGGAAGAATTTTAAGACACACCTCTCCATATGAAAAAAAAAAAAATCCATACATTTATAATGTCCATGCCATCATTGCTGCATTTTTTAGGGGAAAAATAGAGTGAAAATTTCGGCCTCTAAACCTTGTTCCTATAATTATTTGTAGGGAACTTCATGAGTACCTTTCTCCTTTCTGTTCAGAACAGGATTTTCAAGGAAGAGAGACATCAACTTTCTCTTTACCTGGGTCACTGAAGAAATGTCTGCTGCCGTGTATCACACCCATACTGCTCCATGCCCAATGGGATTGCTGAGGAAAGGAGCTATATAGTCATTACACTGGTATGATTTTTTATTAATACCTTTTTAAAGGGATTTTTTATGATAATGAATCCCAAAAATAATGTCAGCGAGACTTGTGGAAAATTGCTAAATCTTTGGACATGCCCTCTCCATTATTCTATTATGTTACGTTTGTTGGAAAAGGCTTTTCACTTCCCGATGATTGCTTGTCACATAAGTCATAGCAAGAGATTTGGATGAATATGGCAGAACAAGAAAAGCTGCACTTCAATGGCTTTTTGTAGTATCCTACAAAACTGACCTGCTACCTCTTCCTGATATAGATAAGACTGGTTTGGTATAACTGATTTGAAGAAGTTTTGAAAGTCTCTGAATTTTAAAATGTTTCTGATGAATGTGTATGAGATGTGTTTCGAACTGTAATCCAGCTCCCATTGAAGTCTATGGCAATGCTGCCATCAGTTCCTGTGGTGCAGAAGTGGACTTATAATGAGCTATTTAATGTTTCACTTATCTAAATTGTCACAGCTTGAAAGCTGTAGTAAAAGACTGGTGGGGTTGTGGAATGACTGGAGGGCCTGTAAATGTAATCAAAGACAGCAGATTGTGTGTGAGAAGCTGTTTCATCTCAATCTCTTTCATATATGGAGACCTGATAGAATTTGTTTAGTAGATTCTGGCACACAGAGATGCATAGACAAATGCAGCATTTAGAATGATTCTTCAGAACAAAAGCAGGCAGATGAATAGTTTTACAGGTAAGCAGCTATAATTCAGTAGTTTAAGTTCTTCACATTCTGTCACAAAACTTTTGTTGAGAAAGTCTTGTTTGTAAACCATATCTAACTTGGGTTTCTTATTTGTACAGTAATGGAAGTATATATTTTTCTTGGAGGAGACCTGAAAACACATGATTTAATATTTATGGAGTGTTTCAAAAGAGTGATGAAAAATAAAATAGAGAATAAAAGCTATATACTGTGATGTCTGGTATGTGTAATATAATTTTTTTTTTTACATCTCTCATCTTAATGTGTTGTTCAGAATTGCCAAGAATTACATAACACCTGATCTCAAGTAGAAGAGGTGGTTGCTTTGAAGTTTCTTTGTTTTGCTTTTTTTTCCCCAGGAGTTCCTCTCATGTTCTAAAATCTGATTTGACTAAATACATTGAAAGATATACCAGTCCAAATGAACAAATAAATGGATTTTCTTTTAAAAAATAATGACAAAATATGGAACAAATTTTAGTAATGTTAGATAGATTTGCTCATACGATAAATTAAGGATGAAAGAAACGTGACTTCATCATCTTCTTTTGGATGACTTAATTATAGATACTTTAACAATAAAAGAACTAATATATATATTGTATGTGTTACCACAAATTGTCAGCAAGTGATCTGCAGGAAGGTGGGAAGTGTTGCAGAGTACATGATATAGAACTGATCTTGGATTTGCCCAATTTGTAAGCCAAAGATAGCTTTGAGGTAAACTTATATAATGTTTTCTTTGAATTTTTGGATTTTGAAAGCCAGTTCAGAATGAGTACAGCAGCATTAATCACAGTTTGGCCAGATCATAGCATGTCTCTTCAACCCCAGTGAACTGAATTGTGAAGGAGAGTTTTATAGGCTGGTGCTGCTGCAGAATTTTTTTTTTTTGCCATTAATACTGAATTAGATGTTAATGAATGAATCACCCAGAATATTATTCAGCATCTTCAAGCTTTGCCATATCTCCCTGTCTGTAACTGAGTGAAATGTGTTGAGTCTGATTGCCTGTGTTGACTTACAACATCTGCCATGTCTTTGTAAAATAATGGGTAAATTATCCCTCTCTCTCCTTTTTCCTTGTTCTGAGATACCAGTCTAAGTTTCCTTGGTGGTTTTTTTCCTTTATTCAGATGTGGTTTTGCACAGTTATTCTTGTTTGATAGATGATCTCTCCTCTTACCATCTTGCTCACTGTTAATTTAAAATGTTTATTGATAAAATTAAGTTCTTAAATTAGGGCTGCCTTGTGTAGAAAGTATTTCCTAGGAAAAGTCTGCTATGGAAAAGTTAAAATTCTAGGAGGGCCTGTATTGTTTAGAGGAACTCTATTTTTTAATTTTTTTGTTTCTGTTTTTTAGCATGATGATTTGATTACAAAATGAAACAAGTACATGGAATGAGAATTTTAAATACAAGTAATATATTTGTGCCTGTAGTGATAGGTACTGAGCAAGAACTGTTTATTCACCTTATCATGTGACATTGGTCCCTCAAATAGTTTACCTGTCTACAAATGTATTTTGCATGTTTTGTTCTCTGTTTTTCTTTCTTGCTAAATTCATTTTTAGATAGACTGACCAGAATAATGCTCCACCTGAATGCATGTAAAAAACCCCCACCATATTTATGGTGTTTTCATTAGCTGCATACTCCCAGTCTGTGCTGTCTTCACTGACATTGAACTTGATGCTCTTGTAATTCAGTTGTCTATATTGAGGCCTTGTTTGTTTTGTTTTTTTCCTAAGTTTGGTGTAGTGCATTTAAATTTAAGCAGGATGACTCAGTAGTTCATATCACTTTGTTTATTATGCATTACCTTGTGTTTGTCAAATCTGTATTTCCTGTCCCAACTTTTCCTTCTTGACTTTATTTTCATATTTTCAGAATATTGGTAGAAAATGAATGCATAAATAATATGAAAACAGATGTAACTTTGGTTTTAAACATGAGAATATTTGTCTTATTTAGATAATAATTAGTGAACTAATTAGGATCTCTTCAGGAATGTCTACTCTAGTAGACTATTAGTGTAGTGATCTGTGTATTCTGTTGTACTGCTTACTTGTGCAACTGGTATGGCCATCAGCACGTGTATTTCATATTCTTATAAGCATGTATTGAAATCAGTCAACTTTGCACTAAGAATGGTGTTTCCTATGAAGCCTTCAGCTGCATTTTGTAAACATAATTTTCTTACGCAGAACTGGTGAAGTTATGACATGAAAAGCTATTTTCAGATAGGACTTGATTTTCTGTGTGTTGGTTTTTTTTTTTCTTTCATGGATTTCTGGGTAATTGTGTTAAAGCAGCAGTAGTTTGGTTTCCCTTCTGCCAGTCTGGCTAACTAATCTGTGAAATGGTGCAGCTGCTCATTAGGAAGCTTAGGAATTGATATAAATACAGGCTCTTGTACAAGGATGTGGAAGACATCATACATCCAGGACGTAGGGTAATTCTCAGTGTATTTCTTAATACAGACTCTCTATGGGAGCGTTCCACTACTGCTTCTTGTTTACAGACTCTGCAGAGTTACAATTCCAGGTTTGGTTAAGTTATATAAGGGTTATTGCTAGAGTTGTTGAAGTATTGTGAATTTTTATTTCCCCATCTTTAAATGCCTTTTTTTTCTTTTTTTTTTTAAAATAATGTCCTACTGCACCTACACAGAAGAAAACAACATAATAAAAGACTTCAGCTTTAGCCTTGAAAGCTCCTCCTTCTAAAGACCTTGCTTTATACTTAGAAGGTGTGCTCTGTGTATGCAATAACCTCTTAAAGTTTCTGCTAATGGGCTCTCTCCTGCAATTCTTCATGGGGTTGATAAAAGTCAGTAGGTGTTATAATGCAGGTTTAATACATGTCTTTTCATTTGAAAAATCTTGCCACTGATCTTTCATTTGTTTGGAAGGAAAACAATTCACTTCTACTCCAACCACCCACAAGAACTGAGTTTTTTTCCTTTCTTCAGCTACAACTACTTACTATTGATATATCATACCAACTCCTTATTGAGGAAAAGCTCTGTATATATAAACTTAATTTAAGCATGTGGTGAAAGATATTACAGGACATATTAAGAACTAACTCCAAACTTAACTGATTCAGCAAGTTCTTAAATAGAATAGAGTTCTTAAATAGAATCCTTGTGTTTCTGGTCAGAGGTCATATCACTTTTTACGTAAGTCCTTTGTCATTTTCAGTTACAAAGTTTGCTGATACAAAAGGACTTAGTATTCATAAGCTATATACTCTATACTAAACGAACAACCCTGCCTTTGGTGCTTTAGATATTCCAGGTTTTCTGCAGCAGTATATTTGGTGCTCTGTCACAGCAGTAACCTCAAATAAACAACACACATCTTGAATTACATTATTTTATTTTCTCAGTTATTCACTGTATCTTGTAATCTTGCTCTTTCTGTGGCACACGAAGGTGAAATAAATGCTTATTAAGAAGAAGTCACTGTTGCAAAACACTCTCAATTATAAATTGCTTATGACCAGAGTAATATATGACAATAATTCTGTGCTGATTTTTCAAAGGAAAATCCGGTTGAAGATTCTGTTAGTTTTCACAGCATTGTTGTGGTTGTAAATGTGGCTGTCTACTATGAGAATGTAGAGAGACCTGGGGATGGTTTATCTTTGCTTTGCTTTCCATTTTAGTGATTTACAGCATACTAATCTTATGCATACATGAGTGAAGTGGTGCTCCACATTTATTTTCAAAAATGTCAGGGATTATGTAAGATGGAGGGACTAAGATAACAGGGTCACAAAGTCTGGATGGAAGATACCCTGTTGTATGGGGAAGAGAGTATGGTTAGTGGCTGGATGGTGCTAATTATTGAGATTGAATTTGTTGTGTCGTTAACAAGCTACTGTTCAAAGACTGTTTAGTGGGTCAGAACTTCATTTTCTTTCTCCTCAATAGAAAGGAAAGGGTGATGTGCAGCTGTGGTCAGGCTACATAAAGTGCTAACGTTACACTGCCGTGTCCACTGAAGCCCAAAAAGGCCGGATAAAACTGTTTAGAGACAGAGTTTTTAGCCTTTAAACAGCAATGTATTAGTGCAACGTTGGGGAACTCCCAGCTCTCACTGGACAAAGAGTTCCGAATTTTTCAGTGAAAAGCAAGATTATTTATACAATTTTGCATAGGATTACAACGTCTTTTCATACATATTCATAATATTGCAACATTTGATTATAATATTCATAGTAGGTGGCGAGTAGGTGGAGAGTGGGTGGAGCCTGGGTGTGGTCATCTCTTTTGGGGAATTTTGCAGGGGTACATCCTGTTGCCTTCATCTCTAGGAGGCTACATTTTTCTCCTCTTCTTCATGAACTTTTCAACCTTCTCTGTTTTTTGCTGATTTTCGCAAGAAATCTTGGACCTGGGCCTCTGTTCCCTGTTCTGTTTCTTAATGTTCCTGTTCTGTTCTTTGGTGTATCTTCCTTAGTTCCCTAATCTCTATGTATTTATCTCTCAGGGCATAGTGACTCATATTTGTCTTTAGCTTAAGCATTTTCTCTTAGAGAATTCTCAGCATCGGTATTCTAAGCTAACTTTTAACTCTTAGAGCCTCTGCTCGGCTTCACCACAGATAATGCCAAGTGTGGCATAAGTCCCTTTAATGTTCTCTTTCACATGCTGCTCCAAGCCTTGTATTGCTGGGTAAATTCACATCTGAGATGCCATAGGCCACATGTGGCATAGGCATGTAAAAGATCAGTGCTGTTACAAATTCAGTTGCAGGTGATTTATCAGGGTCGCTCCTCACAAACATTCACTCTGGTGACATCTGGTCATCACAGCAACTTCTAGAAGGAGAAAACACCACCAAAATCCCTCACGTGACACCTCTGAAGATTGCAAGCATAACAAAGAGTTTGGTACAGACCATCATCTGAGGTCTTTTTCATGTGGCCCATAAACCAAGCTGGAATGCAAATCTGTTTAGTTGATGTGGTTGAAGTTCTGTCTTGGCACTGGTCACAGGGAGCACAGGCTGATAGTGGGGTGTGTTCAGAGCACCCATTTTTGCACATGCATAATACTGTTTCCTTCATATCCCAGAAAATGGAGCAGCAACTTTGGCTATTATTTTTCAGATAAGTGTGCTGGAAAGATGAATATAAAGCAATTACTAATATGCCATTCTTAAGTTGGTTTTTTTGTCTGAAGGCTTTGCCAGCTCTGTAGTTGCTCTCAGCCTAATCAATTATACAAACTTTCTTTTTGCAAATTAGAGTAAACTGCTAACCCAATTTCTTGATTATTGTGCTTTTATGTTTTCTTAAAGCTTTTAGATTAATTAATTTTTAGATGAACATAATTTTACAAGTGCAGTGCATGTTTTCTGGAAAACACTCATTAATTATTGTAATGTATGACCTAAATCATAGCTTGTCTCTTAATAATATGCTTTTATATTAATCAATAATTAACATTGCCTTCTACTATGTCCTACATTTAAGAAGTTATCTTTGTTACTTGCTTGTTTTTAAGAGGCAAATAAAATACTTATGAACTTCTCATGGTACCTTTCTCCAAAGCTGTTGAATGTCAGAAATGAATGATGGAAAGTTAAAAGATTAATTACTTGTGTGGGAGATGGTGTTTTAGGCATAATGTTCTTCCCGTGTCAGCATCAATACATGTGGATCATGCAATGCAATGGAATGCACCAGCCTGCCAATTTTAGTGTCAGACTGCCTTTGTAGGGTGGTTTGTGTGCTACTCCTGAGTCCTTAATGAGTTTGGCATTCAAATCCAGTTTGCTCATCAGCCTGAAAACTGGTTTATCTTTAGCATTACAACTGAAAATATGGACTTGTTCTGGAAATAGAAGAAATACACATGTAAGATATCTTGAAAACATGCAGAGTTATATGGATATGTACATATGTCTGTGTATTTTCTATTTTTCTGTGCTTGGGAGAAAATATGCTTGGACTCTGACTGTGGGTGACCTTTGGAAAGTCTCTTAAGATACCTCCTCTCAGCTTTCTTAATTTTTAATTAAGAGACTGATACCTGCCTGACTTATATATGTCACAATTACTTTTGGACTGCATTTTAAGACTTGTGGATTAATAGATTTAATTAGATAGAAAAAAAATAGCTAGCCTCTTCTATCTTCCATCCTGACTGAAATCCCCTGGACTTCAGATAAAACTGAAATATAATAGAATAATACAAAACTAGAAGCACAGACCACTTATTTGTTTTATATTGCCAGATTTGTGTTAAAAGTCACAAAAGAATCATGCATGCATGTCACTAGCTATAGGGCAATGGAGAATGTTTCAGTCATGGAATTTTTAAATAAAACCAAAATTATTAAATAATCTAATTTTTCAAAACCAGCTAATGATAAAAGTTTGATTTCAACAAATCTAAATCTAATTCACTTGCAAAAAGTAATCTGAGAAATTTGTGTGAAACATCTCTAGTGACATGTCTTGATTTTGGTTCAAAATGAATGTGTAGAATTTTGGTCACTTTATTCTGTGAAGGCTGAACTATTTAAATAGTTTTAACTTGAGTGAAAGTAGTTCACATTTCAGCTCTCCAGCTTTGATCACTGTACTAAGCTGTTCCCTATAGACAGGTGCAACTCTAAGTTAGGTATAGTGGGAGTAATAGGTTTCTGAAAACAGTTGGTGTCTGTACAAAAAGACACTCTTAAATGTTTGTATGGTATATATTGGTAACTCACAGATTCCCATATAAACAAAATCTTGCTGGATAAAGTACATTTTATTCAGATATACCATCCAGATGTCTCATAAAAATGGTATTAGCTGTGAATATTCTTGCTATCTTTGGTGAAACAAGCTTCTCTCAGTCAATTTTATCTCATATGAAACTCTGCAGCCAGGAACTCGCATACATATCACTGCATGACCCTTCAAGAAGCCATTGTGGTGTTTGGACACAGGATATTTCATGAAAGTGACATCAGGAAGCATGAAATATTACTGCCATCATAATAATAAGGCAATATGATGTCACTTTCATAACTGGAATTTTAGATTTTGAATGAGCTATGTTAGTAGTTAGATAAAATTCTTTAATCTGCTAAAATTAAACTAAAATTTTTACTATGGGCGTGGACTGAGCTCTTCCAGCATCTTTATTGTAGTACACTTTTGTGAAAACATAATTAACTGAGAAGACCAATTCAGGTGATTAAAATAATAAAAACAACTATCCAGAGTTTTTGATCAAGTGAAAAGCATAGCTCTCTCAGGCTAGTGATCAAGCTTGTTTCTTAAAAAAGTGAGGACCTTTCCCATGCTTATTTATCAGTGCTAGGATATGAAAAGGTATTTTCAGAGCTCACGACTTCAGGACATAAATGATCATACAGTGCTGTTGGATGAAGGCCAGTGTGAGAAAGAAAATGAGCGTTGCTTGTTTGAACTTCTTGCTACTGTCTGATATGATTGTATGATATTTCACTCTGAAACTGAACTTATCTTTCAATGGCTGGAAAACCTCTGTGGTATTCATTTAGGTATGTTCTTTTAGAAAACAAATTTATTAGGACAGAAGATAGTTTATTGAAATTAATCCAGTGGGTTTTTCCTGGACTAGGCCTTACACATATGCCACAATGGTATGTCTGAATCCTTCCTTCATTCACTAATACACATTCAGTACTCGTCCGCCTTAATTATAAACTGTATTTTAGACTTTGTAGTGTTATAAAAATACCCATGAGATTTATGAATGTGTTTCAAGCCACATTGATTCTGAATCATGAAGTGGAACTACAAAGATGTTTTCTTGCTGCTGGATACACATTGCTGTTCATAATAAAATAATTCCTCTTATATTTCATAGTTTATATTTTCATTGTGGTAAATCAAAGTGCATGTAGTCAGGGAACACCTCCAGAAAGCTGCAAGAATTTTTAGTTTCAGCATTTTTTTGTCCTCTTTGCCATTGAAAATACCAAACCATTTTGGAGGAGGCATTGAAGGGGTGTGAAAGATAAGCAAGTTGCTAATGAAACTATAGACTGAAAAACAACCTGCTGCCTCCCTCTTTAATTACATTTTTCCTGCAACACATACTGTTTGTGAAGTTGTGTGAGTGGAAACATGAAGCATGAGTCCTCTCTCCTTCTCATCAATTCTGTCTCATAATTATCCTATCTTAGAGTATTCTTTCCTCTTAGATAATTGCATTTGTATTGTCAAACAGCACAGGTTTCCATTTTATCTCAGGCATGGCTGTACTCCCTTATTTTGGTAATGTAAAAACACTGTTCATTCTTTTCTTTACGGCTTGTTTTATTATTAGTTATTGTTTGAGTAGTTTCATTATTTATGTCAAAATGTGCTTACAGCTAGGTCTCTAGACTTATACATAATTGGTGTTATTTTATGTAACGTAACTTTCGCTGTCATAATTTGATGTGACTTTAATTGTTTATGCTGTTTCATATGTTAGGCAGGACTGAATTAAAAAAGACGTCTCCAATCAGTTTAGTAAATGAAAAGATTGGGTACAATGCTTACAAATGGAAACTAAATATTTGAGAAAGCTGGGAAAAAAAAAGAGGATGCACGTGTGATGAGGAGGTGCATAGAAAGACATGATTGATACAGTCTTCCACAAAAATACTCCATTTACTTATCCCCTTGAGACTCAGGAAAACAGGAGCTTCCAGTCCTGTGTGGAAATTTGCTTCCTTTAAGTGTCTTGAGCTGTGTCTGCTGGATGCGTTGAGGGCACTCAGAAGGATATACCTGTGTGCTTGTACTGTGCTTCACTCATTCTTTCCTCGGCATCTTCTAATGTGAACAACAGGTTGCAGGGTTAGATAGGACTTTAGAAAGGCAATCTTTAGGAATTAATTTGAAACTTCTTGACGCTCAGCATTTTTTAAAAATTAAGCTAGCTGTTTGGCTGTCTAAAGGGAGACAACAGTGCCTAAAGTTGGAAGTCTTATGTTGAAAATCCTCATCAAAGTTTCTTCTGATTAATGGCTTTTAAATATAATTCAAGAAGCCTTAGCATGAAAATGCCACAAAAAAAATCAATAAGAACATAGAAACAAAAGCTTTTTAATTAATTAGAAATGCTTTCTGAATTGGCAGAAAGCTTCCCCCTGGGGACCTCCCAAATATGCATAAAACGCTAGTGTACACAGAATAAAATCTCACAGCAAATCAACGAGTTTTCTCTCTAGACTCAGAGCAGCACAAAAGAGATCTCTGAAAGAGTTAGCTTGCTGCCAAAATAATTTTTCAATGCTGTGTTCTCATGTCTTCTCATTTCATTGGTTCACTAGCTTAAGAACATAATTTGTTCTTCTTTTATGTTTTTGTGCTGTGAAAAAGGACAAAAGATTGGAAACATTATGGTAAGTTCCTGAGGGCTCTTGTTTCAAGAATGAATCCTGATTTTATTTATTTTTTCTTTTTTTTTTTTTTTTTCATTTGTCTGAAAACCTGTCTGCCTCCCCTGACTATGGTGATAAAAGCTTTACACCTGCTTGTAGCTCTCGGCATTTGGGGACTCTGCTCTGGACCTGTGTTTCTTGAAATCTCAGCATTACAGTTTACAATTTAGCACATGATCTGGGTGAGGAATGCCTCAAAACTGTTCTTCGTGCAGTTCAGGCTGAGCTGCACTGTACCTTGAAACAAAAAGTGCAGACTTATTCCCCCATGACCCCACGTAGGTAACATATGAAGGGTATTGCTTTAAAAAACCCACAGTGAACATTAAGGCTAAATCAGAAGAGTGTGTCCTTCTTGTCCTGATGGGTACGGTCTGGCAGAGTTGCAGGTAGGATTTTCTATACTGTGTACCATATGCATCTGTGAAATATAACATATGGGTAGACCTGTGACCTTCATAGAGTGAAAGCATCAATGTCTCAGTATTTTTGAGGATACTGAGAACAAAGAACACAAAGTAACAGACCAAATGGTACTTCATAGCATGTTGGTTTCCTACATGTTGCCACACCAATCATTCAAAAATGCGATGATATTAAACAGACATCTAGTGCATTATTGCTGCATTCTCTTGGGAGTACATTTCTGAAGTTCCTAAAGGATTGATGGGTACTAATTAAGAGTGAGTGATTTGAGTGACAGCAACAGTGTAGCAGTGTTTCTCCCGGGCTGCTTATAGGGCTGAGAAACCCAGGAAAAATGCAAAGGTAACATAGCTATGCAGGTCTGAAATTTGGATCTTTCTGCAGGTTTGTACTTTGTGCTGTGTTGAAATCTCTTTAGAGATTAAATTAGTGTCTAACTAGCTTTACTATATCCACAGGGAAGAGTGAGACGTCTACAAAAACAAGCAGGAATAATTTTATACTCAAAGAGCATCCAGTGTGCATTTACCTCATGTTTTGTAATGGCATTCTGATTGTCCTTTTACAAAAATACCTCTATTGACACAATAGATAGTGTTAGAACTTTTAAAAGATCATTAGACTTCTATAAGCTCTTTACTAGTGCTTTTTCAAGACAAGGTGTGGGCAAACAAGTTGTTCTGTCTCTGGGTCTCTCAGTCTCTTTCTGTCTGCCATGAGATAAAGAAAAGTACAAGTGGAGTCAAACAAGTGTATAGTATGAAAGCCATTCAATAGATTACTTCAGCATATACAAGTCTGAGTTGCATCAGTGTTGAATATCAACGAGGACTGAGAAGTAATACCACCTGTGAAAAATTAGATAGGTCTTTCTCTTTTCTAAGGTAGCAGTATCATTCATACATGCATTGTATCATAGATAATCAGGAATTTCCCCATTTGCCTTCAGTATTTGTATTAGACTATTAGAGGCTTCAATTTCATTTTTACATTTTGTCAAAGAAAGGCACATGTATAAGGCCATGTATATAATATTAAAACATGCTTATTTATGATTATGTCATAATAGTTGGTTTTTTCCCCCTACACCTCTAATTCTGTAAAATAAAAAAGAAAATATGATCACAAGTACTCTTTCAGAAAAAAGTAGAAACTAGCAGGTCTCCAACTAAATATTTTGTATGTTGTCTGTAAATACTATGCTTTGCATGCAATAAATATTGATATGATTTCTATTAAATATTTTCAAAATTTGACCACCAGTCTGGGACATAATGAGTGGTATTATGCAAAAATGTGTACAGCTTCTAAAAGTGGCAGGGAAAATTGCTTCTCCTTCCCCCTGAATTTCTGAAGGCAGAAATGAAAGATGTGATAATATTTTCCCTTTACTTTCTTCTCATGAAAATTTAGTTTTGGAACTAAACCAAAAGCAAAGCAATATCAATAGTTTTCTGTGAAATTCAACATTTGGCTATTTACCAAATGTATGGATATTTTTGGAAATGCCTATCTTTTCTGCTTTGACAAGCACTTCTGCTGCAGTGATTTGTGCCAGAGATGCTTCTCAAAACAATAGGCCCTTTCAAAAACCTTTGTTCAAGATGTATTTTGAAAAATATATAAAGTTAAGGAATGAATCCCTGTGTCATACCAGAAACAAATACTCTATTTCTGTTGAGAAAATACAATTTTGCATTAGCATCAAATTGTAAAATGTGAAAACTTAGAGATAGCCAATGTAACTGAAAATTTTCCTGGCCTTTGGTCTTTTCCAATAGATTTGGTATCAATTTATTGAAAGCAGGTATAAACCCAACAATTTACACTACCTGTTAAGGTTTGTTTTCTTTATTCCTGAGCCAAACTTCCTGATAGAAGTTATTTACAGGATTTATGTAAAATTTTGCATTTTTGCTTCACCTGAGGGATGTTCTTTATCTGGACATTGTTACTTTTGCCTTCCATCATCAATGACACACAGCTCTGTGTTCCATGGTGCCTGGCAAAGTCTGAGTTGGAAACATACTTCCCTTCTTGCGATGCACCTACTATGAAGCACACCCGTAATGATAAGATATTAATTTTTCTGAAAACTGTCTAAGAAGGTACAGAAAGTTTGTATTAGAAAGTTTGTGGGCTGGATTGCGCTCGTTATCACTTGATTGAAAATCATCTCCAGTATCTCTTCATTCCTGGACTCATCTGTGTGCCCCCCTACAAAATCAACATCCTTTTGATTGAAGAAGATTTGGCTGTATATGAGCTGTGCAAATCAAAACAACATGAAGCGACATTCATTTTGTTTTGCAGATCTTGATTATACAATTAAAATCAATTTATTGCTGTCACCCTTTATCAAAAGTGTAGGCAACAAATCAGGTACTGTAGATCCAGTCTTGTGAATTCAGAAAATTCATTACCATGTAGAAGAGGCTTTTCAATTGTACCTTGGTGGAAATGAAGAAGGCTAGACTCAGAAATGTATATCATACTGTAACTAACTTCCCCCCCCCAATACGGTATTGCTGTAAGTGCACTAATGGAACTTTGTCATTAAAGAAATACACAATGTATTGGAATGTTGGTTCCATTTAGTTCATGGGTACACTTGAAGAGGAGAACCTTTTATACCAAAGCAATCATAAAATGTGCTCCTATAATTAATGTACTATGAAAGGCAGAAAGTAGTTTTGGGTATAGTCGCTGGAAATGAGTGGTATCATAAAGTACAGTGAATCAATGATGCTGACCATTATTATAAATTTCTGAAAATAACTCTCAACTACGAACAAGAAAGGATATAAATGGCATTCATAAATGTCCCAGACATTTCCTAGGACAGATCTCATAGAGTGAGCTAAGTACTAAGGAAACATTTTTTTTTTTAAAACTGCTTGCAGGTACAAGATTATCATGCATTTTCAGAAACTGCTTGTCCTGTGGTACTGGTAACTTCTCTTTGTAATTTTCTATATTTCCTTCAGACATTTTCCATCTGCCTTTTTTCTTTTTTTTTGAGTGTGTAAAAATTAAGTTACACTAGTGAAAAGACTTTCATTTGCAAAGTCAGAAAATAAATATAGAAAAGCTGTTGATTGCCATCTCTCTTTTTTTTCTTTTCCCTTTCAGTTGTTGTGTGGACTTAAAAATGAGCACCCCATATTCTACAAAGCACTTCCTTCCTTGTTTTTCTTACATCCTTGTTTTTCTTTCATTTCTCTTGTTAATGACCACATAAGAGTAATAGGGAAGATAGACTATTTAGCAACTGTCATACCACTGGAGGAAATCACTTAAAAATTCCTTTAAGTTTTTCTGCATCTCAAGATATGTAGATTTATACTTTCTTTTAGCAAGCAGGTGAATCTTTATAATTCCTAAAATACTGCATAAGTCAATTAGGTGTTATCTGATGAAATATTAGGAATGTTGCAGCAATTTTTTATGGTGGGGATGCCCAGAAAATTAGGATGGGAGTCTCACTGTACTGTTACCATATAAGCACATGCTGAAATAATTCTTCCTTTACAGTAGAAGCTTTGGTCTTTCAGTGTTTTATGCACCTTCTTAACTTTAGAGTAATCCCATTGAAGTTAGGGTTATAGAAGTGTAGAATGGCTTGGAAGGGACCTTTAAGACCATGGAGTTCTAAACCCCTCCCATGTGCAGAGACATCTCCCACTAGGTTAGGTTGCTCAGAGCCCCAGCCAACATAAGTTTACATGTTTACTTTCAACCAGGACCTAACAAATGGTTGTGTTTCTGAAGTCTGAGATACTCAGATGGGATAAAACCTCGCTATCCATTTCTTGGATACCAAAGCATCTGAAAGTCGCCAGAAGCCTTGTCTATGCTTCTTCATGCATACTGAACCATGTCTGCTTGTCTTTTTACCCGTCTGTTTCTCAGAAAAAAAGCAGGAAGTGTGGCATGTCCTCTACAGTGTAACACTTCAGTTCTGCTGAAAGCTGATAAGAGGAAATATGCTCTCTTAAGAACATAGAGTGGCAATAAGAGATCCTGTCAGCAATAACAGAAGCTATTGTCTTAATCTAGCTTTCAGCAAAATAGTTTATTTTAACTTCGCAAACTGAGAATGTAATGAGAGATTCTGTTTATCTCAAAAGATGTGTGTGTATGTGTTCAGCTTTTCTACCGCATTTTTGAGTGTCTGAATGTAGAAATAAATATATTTTTTTTACTTGCTTGTAGAAGATAAAATAACAGAAAGAGTATGTTAAGAAAGCATAATTAGAGAACATAAGCACACAAGGTAAGGGGTGAAAGTTACTATGGAAACTTCAACTCAAAGTATTTGTTAATGTTAATATTGCCCACCTATTCTTGCATTAACATGTGTAATTAAATAACTTTTGTAGATGTAAAATAGTAGGAGAAAGACTTCCTGGTTGCAAAAGAAACGTGAACTGGAGTTTAAGAAATTTGAATTATATTCTGAGTTTTGCTTCTGTTTTCTTTTGTAATTTTTTTTAATTTGTGTCTCGTGTGACACCTGCAATGTTTTGCAGGTTACAGACTATATCTGCAGTGTGAAAATATGGTTGTCTGACTGTGTTTACTTGCTGAACTGTTTGATGACTGCCCACAGTATATGGAAGGATGTTTCTTCTTCTCTTAGGTTTGCAGTCTACTCAGTACACAGTCAGTACAAATTGAGCTGCTGAATCAGGGAGGTAGCCAAAAATCCACATTGGCTTTTGGTTGCTAGTCTGTAAAGCAAGCCATCCAGAGTGTAGATGAAGGCAATGGTCAAAATACTATAATTCAGATTTTGGTGTATTAGAAGATGCTAAATAGGAAGGTGTAAAAATCTGTGGAGGCGCATTCTCTGACAGCAAATGGTTGGATCCTTGCACTTCAAGGGAAATGGAGGTTAGCTGTCAGAAAAGCAATAATACTAGAATGTAAAGGAGGGATCAAAACTGAAGAGAGCAAAGAGTATTTTGCAGAGAATCTCGGACAGGAAAACTGATAAGAAACTGTCAACAGAAACAAAAGAAATTACAAATATATTACAAGTATAGCTACCAGTTAAATGGATGTACTTTTTGCCAAGCTCAGCACTGCCGGGAAATGTGTGCTTTGCATTCAAATACACTTGGAAAAAAACAAATGAATGAGTGCAGAGAAATTTGAGACACTGAAAAAAATTAACAGTGCTTTTCTCAAGGAAACATACAAATTAAAAGAGAATAGCAGTGAATATTTTATATTTGATTAAATAACTTGTTTTTAGAATCACACATTTTATAGTTTTTATTATGTACAGTCTCTTTGTGCTATTGAGTGAGA
Source organism: Campylorhamphus procurvoides (assembly GCA_013396655.1). Classification (NCBI taxonomy): domain Eukaryota; kingdom Metazoa; phylum Chordata; class Aves; order Passeriformes; family Dendrocolaptidae; genus Campylorhamphus; species Campylorhamphus procurvoides. The sequence continues at coordinate 1,175,307 of WBMV01003880.1, read as the reverse complement.
ATCTTTTACCACTGAGGGTGGTTTATATCTGTCTCTTTCTTTAATTAGCTAAATTTAAACTATATATTTCTTTAAGAAACATGAAGTGCATTTGTAGAGCTTAAAAACATACTGCTTTGAGAAAATGTTGAAGCCTTCTGTGGCAGGAGAACAGCAATACAATTCCAAATCCTGGTGAGAGGCAGCCACATGAAGAGTTTATGATGGTCTGTATTAATTGTTCCAAAATATAGTAACTTGTAATGCCCAAGTTAGTGAGAAATTCATGAACTAGCCTGAGCAGCCAGATGCCATCTTCTGTGCATCTGCGTGGTTGGCAGGGTTACCTCCCTACTTTCTGCGCATAGGAGAGATAGACAAACAGCAGAATATGGATGTGAACAAATTTCTTAAGAAAATGAGATGAATAATTGGCTCTGTAGTAGTAATGCTAAATAAAGAAGCCATAGTGGACAACCCACATTGTGATTATGTGGAGAGCAGACGCGAAGACAGATGGAGCTGTGATCTGAATGGGGCAACCTGCAACTTTCACAAGACATTGCTAAAAGATTGGTCTGGGAACAGCTTATAGAGATGCAAAATTGCAAGGCAGGGCAGGAAAGTATTTATCTGTGTTTGCAGTCTACTGGAGTTCTCCTCACTTTCTCTGTTAAAGATGTCTCTTAGAAGAAATCATTGTAAAAAGGCTGTTATTTTCGAGTAAGAGTTCTGAATTTTGTTGTAGTTTGTATATAGACTTTTCAGGACAAAATGTCCTAGATTGGGAAAAAATTATTGAATATTTTGACTGGCTCTTTGGTGATAGTAGTAGAGTTTTACTCTGGAAAATTCCAGATGTTGTGTCTTTTCTTTCTTTTCCTTACAAGAACTTGCAAGTTTCTGAAAGGATGCATGTATTCAGCTGGATTAAATGGAAGTATTGCTCAGCACCTTTACACATAGGTCACTTTTATTCCAGTTGGAAAGTGAAATTCTGCTGACCTACACTTTTTCGCTGCTTTTATCTTTTATCACTGCTGACTTTATAAGAAAAAAAATTAATGATTTTTACTAATGTGTTTCAAATACCTCTGTGGAAACTACTATATGATAAAATTGGAAAAGTCTTTATATGTGCAGATTTCCACATAATCTTTTTTCCCATAGGGAGGAAACTCCCAATTTAGCTCTTTATTATCTTTGCAAGTTTCTTATATTTTACTGCATATCTACTTACAGCATTGAATAATCTTCATTCTGAGATTTTATGTAGAACTGAGAAGTGTGCTTGATGGTGGGATTGTTGAATAATATCCAGATGTATTGTTGCTTAACATGCTTCTTAGCACGTGTAGTTTGATTGCAGAGAAACTTTTTAATGGTGTAGTTTTCTTGTGCAGTATACCTCAGCACCATTCTGTATATTTGTTACCAGTTTGCATACTAACTAACTAACTAGAAAATTGAACTGATCATGTGAATTTATCTAAGTAGATGTGTGAATTTTTGAAGGGCCTTCTCTTTTTCTTTAGCTACTTTTACAGTATTCTCTGTAGATTGAAATTTGACCATGTAGTTTGAACATGAACTTTGGGTCACCTTAATTCTTGTAACAAGAACTTTTCATTCTTCATTCACTGTGAACCAATAAAACATTTCCAAACTGTTTTAGACAGAAGGGATAACTGAGTACCAGCTGAGCAGATGTATTTATGCTGGTCACATTGTCAGCAGGGGTAACTGTAAAGACCCAAAAAAGTCATGATTGTGCAGCTTTTTTTGCATGTTCTGAAGAGCAGTAATTGGCTCATTCTTCTACTGTGCAACTGTGCTGTTTCCATGTATTTTGAAGCACCAATTATTTATCCAAATAACTGGGATAATTTTTTTAAAGTCACAGTAATATTACTGCCAAATTTGGAAAAAAAGAAAACATTTTTTGCATAAAAAAATTACCACGTATTTACATAACGAAAAAATTAAAATTATCCAAGATCGAACAACTTGCTCTAGTAATATGGAGACAAATGACTACTACTGCTTTATCTGTTCAGGCCTGCATCTTCAGTAGTTTTGTAGGAGGGGGTGGTTTTCTTTAATAATACACTTTGATATTTAGTGTTTGTCAAACAATTATGATTGTATAATAATCTGTTCAAAGGAACAAATAATCTCCAGTGGAATTAATTCTGTTGAACAGAAATGGCAAGTGTTACTTTGCATTACAAGGGAAAAATATCACCTCCATTATTTTGGGTCTTTAATGCTACTGCAGTTACAATCAGCATTGTTACTGGAATTTTTTAAGTTAAGTGATTAGTAGTTATGGAGGCCATTAAAGTAACTATTGATTCTATTGATTATTTTTAAAATACTTTAAACTGAGTGCAGCACATGTAATTGCAGTTTTGTTTTATCTGTTGTTTCCTGTTCTTTTTCTCATTTACTGAATCGTATTTTATTTTCTTTGTGACTTTCTTCTTCAGTTGTGAGGCTGTACAGAAAAAAGACTTCTTGGAGAGAAACATATTCTTTGGGATGCTGGAATGTTTTGTCAAAACCAGCATGCTTATTGGTTTCACCCTCCCTCTCCTCTTCAGGTCTTGCCTCCCTTCCCTGCTACTGACAGCAAATTGCTCATCTGGCTACCACATTCCTTTGTATTATAACCTCCTTTGAGTTCTTCCCTTTTTCTTTCTTAGTTCTGTGCTTGTCTATCTGCAGTACCAGCTCTACATCCCTCTGATGTGTACAGGCAGAGAGGCTTGTCCTCTTTTTCATCTTGGTTAGGTCACCGTTGACTTATGATATAATTCTCCATTGTCCCCTCAGTCTAGACTAAAATGTGAGCTTGTCTGGTTGAGGGTCATTACATCACTTGCAACTTTAGGAAGACCTGAAAGAAGCTTTGTTTTACAGCTGTCCTAATAGTGCCACACAATCCTGAATCAGGAAAAGAATGTCTGATAAGGGGATGTGCTGTAAGCTTTCATTTTGAGCCTTTGTTTCATGCAAAATGAGTTTTAACTATTCAGTTTTCAAACAAGCACTGTGTCTGAAAGTTGCCCTTTAAAAAAATTCATAGTTCAGCAATAGTTTATGCTCTTTTCTTTCTTACCATGTTCATGTCATAATCAAATTCTATTATCTGTTTAATGATACTTTCTTTCCCTGATAATGGTTGAAATGCAGGTATTTCTAAGTCTGGGCAAATATTTGTGGTAAAGAAAGTGACTTTGTCTTTAGCTTTTTAAAGAAACATCTTTGAAAAACACTGCTTTTGTTGTCAGTTTGATTTAAATGCCAAATCCCTTCCAAAATCTACTGTAGATCTAGGGATGACCTATTTTCAGATTTATAGCCTGTCGTTATCAGCATTCTATTTTAATGAGTACAATTCATATCCCTAACACACTAACAACTGAAGGCCCACCACTTTCACATCAGTCCATCCTTCTTTTAATTAAGGCGCATCTTCTTCTGGTTCATCTCAATGAAAGACAGGAACTCAGTGTTAAATGAATCCTTGGTTAAGTGTTGGTATAAGTATTAATGGTAATGTAAACAGCAAAACCTTTCTCTTAGTTTTTGAACCAGAAGACGAATGTTCAGTCTGATTGTACAACATGAAATCATTAGCTTTATCTGCCACAGAAATAAAACAGAACCTCTAAAGATTTCTGGGCATTCTGCAAACTTTCAGGTAGTTGGACAAAGCGAAACTCCTAAAGCACCATACTGAGTGTCCAATATGTGTCCAGAAAATCCACATAATTGAGTGGTTCTCATAGACTGTACTATATAATATATAGGTACCAGAGATGCTCAGTTCAGAGTATCATATCATATTATACTTTATTTTCTGTTTTATTTTCTACTTTATTTTATTGTTCTATTTTTTGATGGGTGGTGATATTCAGCTGTGCTCCTTTGGGGTTTTTTTGGGGGTTTCAGTGCTCCTACCAAAATTGAAGGTGGAATAGGTGAGATGTTTAGAGATTGTTCTCATCCACCTTGAAAGGTAAAAAGTCTTACCAAGTGTGTAGGTGACTTTGTGAAATTATGGTGATCATTTGCTAAAATGTGGGGAAACTTTTGCAATCTTGCTTATCTAAAGTTTGATCTGGTCTTCAAACTGGATTGTCCTTAATACTAAGATTAAAAGATTAATTGTGTGTTGTATAATTTGTCTTCATGTCTCTAAACAGTTAGGCTGGAGTAAAGGGAACAGTGGGAACTGAACCATCATGTAAAAATGTATACAGATTTAAAAAAGCTTGTAATTGCTCTTGGTTAACATGTGAAAAAGTCTCTGAACCCGTGTGAAACTTGGATTCCCCAGTTCAAATCTGCATCTTTATTATGACTCCTAAGGAGATAATGAGGAGAACTTTGAAGATAATGGGTATGGGATGGATTTCTTGTGAAGTCTTGTGATGGTGTTCCTGGGAGGGTCCAAAGGGATGTAGGAGCTGAAACTGAGACACAACTGAAAGCTTAACCCAAACAGTAGTTTTATTACCAAAAGTGGCCAAGTAACAGGAAAAAACCTGAGAGAGAGAGAAAAGGGAAAATAAGCCCCCAGGTGCCTACACCCAAATTGCCCAGGTGTCCCTCCCCGGAGTTGTCTCACTGACCCCTGGAATGTGCAGATTTCCCCGAGCAGTGGCTGCATCCTCAAGGGTCAGCTGGCTCACAGGTGACGGTGGGTATCCCCGCCATAGGCAACGTTGTCCTGTCATGTGAAGTGAGCGAGCCCTGAGCATGAGCCACCTGCTCTTTTTCCAAGTTGCCGAAGTGACATCGACCTGAGAAAGTGTGGCCAGGACTGCCCAGACAGAGGTCCTTGGCACCTCCCCCCAGTTATGTAAGTGGGATGCTCTTGTGCATGTCTGGGGGCATTGGCACCTGCGTGATATGCTCCAGGGGGTCTTTATTAAGTGGGTCTGGGGGCTTACTTCATCATCCTCCTCCTCTCTTTCTCCCTCAAGTGCCCTTGAAGGGCCATCAGCCAATAGTGAGAGCCCAATTAATTCTAGTTTACACAAAAATGTTTCCTTCAAGGACCAAGTCAGTCTTTAGCAGCCTGTTTTCCCATAACTTGATAGGAGAAGCACAACTCCTCACACGTGGTTGGGCCAAACACAGACCAAAAATATTAGCATCTAATTCAGCCCGAATACAGATGGGAATTGATTGATAATATGTCATCTCTGTAAATTTAAAATTAGCAATGAGTGCATTTGTGACCATCTACTTAAAATTACTACAGAGTCTGACCCAATAGAATTGTTCAATTAGGTCTCAGAGAACATGCAGTAATAATGAGATAATAATTACAGTGTTGCAATAGTAATGGAGAATCAAAAAATAACATGGTAATTTGTAACAGTACAAAAATATTTACCTTTAAAGTTTTGGAATGCCTGTGTATATTGAATTGAGCTTTTAAACCCACAAATCTGCTAAATTTAGCTTTACATTTTAGGTTTTACTTTAATATGTTTTAGACTTAAAACATGTTAAACATATTATTTGACCTGGTCTTTTAGACAGGGATAATTTTCTAAATATGGGTTCTGTAATGCCAACATAGTGCATTTCCAAACCTGTTTTAAGGCTATTCAGTCTTGTTATGTTACAAATAATGCAAAAATGTTAGGACCTGATAGCAAGAGACATTTTTATTCCCCACTGTTTCTATCCCCGTCTTCATAGCAATTTGCTGTTATAGCAAAATAACCAGAATGGGCAAATATTCAAAAAATGGCTAATGAAACATGAAATGCCAGAAGGAATTTTATTGTCCCATTTGGAAATAGTACAAAAATAAGCAAATATGCAAGTAACAATTCTAGTACCTTTAGCAACAAGAACAGTGCACTGTCTAAATAGTGACAATCAATTCAGTGAACTGCTTTCTGCAATTAAAAGCTGCCATGCAAATAGGAATGTGTTTAGGCATGAACCCTTGCATCTAGGGATAAGCATGCATTATTATTTTGTTCATAATTGTGATTGTCTTCAGAATAGGAATTTATGAACAATGACTCAAAAGCCTCTATGGCTACTAACATCTTCTGCAAACAGATTTTATAGCATATTTCAGAAAAAAACTGTCAGGAGAGCAATTATTTATCTGGAGCCTTAAGAATCACTCTACTGAATATATAGTCAAGAGATCTTAAAGGGATAGCAGGAAATGAGTATCCTCTTCTCTAAGAAATTTGATCTTTAAAATGTCAGATATTACAGGATGTAACAAAAATGATTTTTCAGAACTGGTTTCCTATTTTTATGGCATTATGGTAACTATGCATAATATATAATGTTGCAGCCATACTGTGGCTGAGATCAAACTAGTTGTAGGCACAGATAAAGTGCCCAACTATTTTTCATGTATTTTTTTTCTGAATCTTTGTAGCAATGAATGTAATTTCACAGAAGTGCTGAGAGCCATGAGAGGGCTAAGCCCTGAAACACATTGCCCAAGAGACTGTGGCCAGTACTTTACCTTGTAAGATCCTCGGCAAACTGTTTAATTGCTAAGTTGCTCAGATTGTGATCTCCAGGGATCCAACCTAAGCTTTTCTGTGATTCTTTGCTCTGAAGTAGAAGAGGAGTAGCTGAGCTGTCCATGTGCACATTCACAGAGTTGCCATGCATATTTTTGCTGTAGTGCTTGAGCTCAGGGAGAAATATATATTTGTGGTGCCCATACCTGCTGCTCTTCAAGTTCTGCAAAGAATATATAGAATCATAGAATCATTTAGGTTGGGAAAGATCTTTATGATCCAACCATTAACCCAGCACTGCCAAGTCTACCACTAAGCCACATCCCTAAGTTCCACATCTACACATCTTTTAAATACTTCTAGGGATGGGGATTCAACCACTTGCCAAGTAACAGAGTATGTCCTGAATACAGTATCATTATACCTGTGAGATGGCATAGTATCTGGAACAAATACAATCAAAACTCTAGGAGAATGCCTTGTATATGGGCTTGAGATGGCTCTTGAAAAAGGCAGTGAGACAGCTTGAGCTGTGGTAGGGTATTTACAGATCAAACATATCTGCCCTGGAAATTCTTACTGTATTCTTGGCATGAAGGTTGATATGCCATTGAATTTTTCAGCTCTTGACTCTAACAGCAGTTAAGCTGCTAAACTGATGTCCACTGAAGGGATGCAAGAGAGAAAGGGGTTAGATGACTCTTAGTGATGAACTGACTGAAGATCTTTTCTGCAACTCTCATCCCTACCTGTAGCAACTAGTGTTGCAGTTAGGAAACCAAAACCTAGCAACCTGGTGACTGCACTGGTCCCTATTGCCTTGGGTTGAGTCCTGAAAATGAGACTAGTGATAAGTCTTTTAGTTCTTCCTGGTGTAAAAGCATGGATTAATGTGTCACTTTTATTCTCAGAGAGAATATAAAACTTTCATGTGCTACACTTCAACCAGCTAATTTGATTACCATGGCAAGCAAGGAAAATTAAATTTCAGATACTTCAGTGAAGCCACAGAAGCTGGAAGGAGAAACATTTGTCATTACTTTGGTTCTGACCATACAAAAAACCCAAAAAAAAACCCCAAAAAACCCCCACATATGAAACTAATAACCCTAATCCATTGACTGCACAGCCTAGGAGGGGAAGACTTTCCCCGGAGACAGGACAGAGGCATAAGGTCTGTCCCAAATGATGAAGAGTTTCTCTAGAAGGAAAAAGGAAAGCATATTCTTACTTCTCATGCTAAGAAGCAGGCTGAGGCGATGAATGAAAGGAAATGTAAATAAAAAGAACTTTTTAGAAATATTGTAATTTCAAAAAAATGTAGTTACACTACATTTAGTGTAACTGAACCAGGCAGGTAGATATATACCTATTTAAAAGGAAAATAAAAAAAATAATAATTGTATGGGCTATATTTTGCAATTTCATTCCAGAGGTAGAAACCCTGAAAGCCTGTTTAGTCAATGATTACCCAAGGACAGTGAACGTTAGAAAAGTCAAATTCAGCCTGTATGTTCAGCCTGTATATTCAGCCTCAAGTTGCCCCATCATCTGCTGTCAAACACCAGATTCCCCCTTCTAATATTCAGCATAAATCAAATCTGAAGTGATTGATAGGCCACAGATCATGCCTAAGTGCCAGTTAACACTCAAATATGATGGAGGTCAGGTTTGGACTGGATCAGACTTGTACTGAACAAGCATATGTAATTTTATTCAGAAAACCTGTTTATTACATTGTCACTTAAGAAGCAAAAGTCATGCCATTTCACCACTGGCTTTGTCTTATAAAAGTAAAACCTCAAATCCAGATTTCACACATCTGGTACCATTGCCAAGCCGCGGATTATTGATGTTCTCAATATATTCTGTATGTGTAGAGGATAAATTGCACAAGATTTAGCAGTTTGAACAGAATTATTCCACTGAAATGTTTTCCATGAAGCATCAGACACTTTATTAGGAGATGACATTTAGTGTGGAAAAAAATAAACATTTCTTACTTTTTAAGCACTTTTCCATCCTCAATAGTGTCTTAAAAGTGACTAACAATCTAATATGGCATTCTCTACCAATACATACCTTCTAGATTGTTCACTCACCTCACTCAATGACTGTCATAATATTTCCTAGACTTTTTAAAAGCTAGGTCTTCAAGAAGACAACTTCTATTTCAGCCACCTAATCTTTATCAAACATTATAGCCCCATGTGCGTTTCTCCTGTACACCTTTTGTAGTAGTCTTTTATTCACAGCAGAGAAATACTTGAAAAAAAGGTATTGAAAACTTTCACAATGTGGTGATTTCTCTCTTTTATTGCAGCCATGGATAGGCAGTGGAGCTTTAAGGTGTATTGGTGTTTGAGTTATCCCTAAAACTAATGAATTTCGTTCTCAGAACTATTGACACTTATTGCTGCCTTCTTCCTGTTAGATAGGAGAGTGTGAGCTAGCTCTGTTCTCTCAGATATTCATTAGGGATTCTTTTAGTAGATCTCATATAAGTTGGCCTAGAAGATAATGATTTGTAGAAAAATGACCCTCAGTGGTAACAATACAGACTAGGTTGACCAGAGCTGGCCAACTTTGCTCCTTTAATAGCATCAGGATAAAAAGGATGCTCTTTCATATACCTTTTGCTGCTCACCTGAAGGAGGGGATGAGGAGGTGAGGTCCAATGTGGAAGCAGTCAGCAGAAGTAAAATAAAAGGCACCAAGCCTATCATCAATGCGCCAGTAGCTGTCTCTCAAGAGGTTTCTATGTGGGTGAGCTTTGCATAAACACCAGACCTTTGGTCTTAGGGGAGACAATTTCCATCTCTTGGCATACATGACACTTAGGCTGAGTGGACAAAAGGACTTAATTTTCACCCGTTCTCCCTAGCTGTGTTATCTTTTAAACTTACCCTGGATTCAATTTAGGCCTGGTAGGATTATAGTACTGTGCCTCTGCACTAAAGAACATGGCAGTTTGCCATTTTAATCTATGTTGTGTGTCTAAGTAATTCTTGCCTGTCCATCTGAACAACTTCTCACTGTATCTGAGCTGGGGAATAAGAAGGAAACAATAGACATGGGAAATGCAAGCTGAACAGAAATTTCAGCTTTTGACTAATCTGCTCCTTCTTTCATCCCTTATTTTCCCATCTCAGTTTTACAACTTTACTTGCTCAAGTGTAACAAAAACTCTATTTATTTTTTCTTTATATAAACTCCAGCAAAACATTGGAGATTCAGCTCTCAGAGATAATCCATGGCTACATTTTTGTGTTTTCTCTCAACATCTGGGAACAAACCTCTTTTGTCTCTTCAAGGACTGCTTTGTTTATGACATTATTCATTGTTTTAGATAAGTCCTTGGCTTCTGAAGTTGGCTCTTATAGTGTTTGTGGCCTCTTAACAGACAAAGGCAGTCCTGCTTTTATCCTTTTGACTACTTGGTCTTTGTACTCTGAATGCATTTGCGAGATAGAACCTCCAAGAAAGGACCAAAACAGTTATGTTGCCTTCAAGCACAAATAGTCTGCACCTGGGGATGTACTCATTAAATACTTACATTCTACTTCCCAAGTCTTTCATATTAACAGTTTAACTCTCTTCTTTCACTTAACTTAAAAAATATAAAATTAAGGGTCAAAACCAATCCCAGCAACAAATGCAACATTTTTTTATTTTGAAGTATAGGCATGACAGGAAGGAATCTTAAGTATCTTACAAAACTTTACCAAGAAAGTTAGGTGCAGCATTCTAATATAAAAATACAATTATAGTGAAAGGTTGACCTTTATGAAGATACGTTTATTCTTCTATTTATTTCTAGGACTGTCACAGCACCTTGACATCTTCATACTTTTATAAAAGCTTAAGCCAAAGCCTAGATGATTGCACAAATATCTAGAGGATGGTGCTCTGTTGCAGAAACACATAACTGTTCTTGGTACCATGTGCATTAAAGGTAATAATGACTAACCACATACCTGTATAAACAATAAGACTTTTTGGCTTTGTTGCTGATGGGGCTACCATTCTTCCAAAATTGCACATTTTGCAAACCTCTTCCAGCAATTTTTTTTTTTCATTTAAGATGCAGTAAACTCAAGTTTTTATTATTATTTGCTCTCCTATCTGGATGCTGTGGTCACAGTCAGTGATACGCTCACAAGCTGGTGCTACACAACCAAATTACGGAAAATTACATAATCCCACTTTCAGAGTCATAGAACCTAAACAGAATAAATTAAACGCATAGTCATCTTGAGCTAATTCAAAGATTGTATTTTAATTCAGCAAGCAGTCTCTTTGCCTATGTTCACTCTCAAGTTTGTTCATGTATTTTTCATAGAAATTCAAACGTTACAAAGAACTGTTTATTGTACATAACTTCCAGGTTTTTTAGGTTAACTTACAAGCTCTTTGATCCTTTTCATGCTAGCCAGAGAGCAGGTGATCTGCAGCCACACAGTCTGGTGTCCATTCCTGGGTGTATTGTACCTGAGGAAGGAGGGTGCAGAAGACAGTTCCCATTCTTTGCATGACAAAAGGTGCTAGTGTAACCCCATATGAATATAGGAAAAAGGCTGGCTCACTCATCTGAATTCCTGATTTAAAACTGTCTGTCTGTGGTAATCTTTCAGAGCAAGGTGCTGAGGCAATTAATGGTCAGAGACCTGAATTCAAACCCTGTTATCTTGTGCAGCAATTTGAACAGCAATACTGCCAGAAGTTTTTTTACTTCAGTGGGTTTTATTATGTTGGGCCAAGAGGCTGAAAAAAAGACCTATACATCTTTTTGCATTTTGTACTCAGGTAAAGTAAAATGTGATCTTATTTCTGAGAGCCTTTTTTGTGAAATGATGGGTTGTAGATTGTGCTTGAAAACCCATACCTTCAACATGGTCTTTTTAAGTCAAAGAGGGCATATATCTGCTTTAATGTGATTGTAATGTGATGCATCAAGAAAAACAGTTTCATGGGTGATTGAGAAGTAATTAACACATGGCTACTCCGAAACCTCAATAACAATTTGCTTAGTGGCATATCCAAAAGTAAGCAGTACAACCATTAATGCTGAGTGAACTTCCCTGGTATATTGTAGCACATGAAGAGGCACTAAATGTATTTGGTAATGTCTTACTCATTTTGATATTGATGTAATTTACAGGCTACTATTTTATGGTTCTTAATATCAAATCACACATCGATATACAGCAGCAAAATCTGAAAATTACATAATAAAATGCAAGCAGCTGTGAGCTACATTATGAAGATGACAGAAAATGATGTGAAACAAATAATATTTTAGAGTAGAATTACCCAATTTACTAGAGATATTTGGAAGAAAAACTTTCTCTGCATTGATTATTCACCAGACACTTTATAGTATAAATGATAACATAATATGTTTTCCAAAGCAGAAACCTCTTGGTACTTCTGGATTGTTTCTTGTAAGACTTTCCTTTATGTGGTTGATTTTTAACAAGGAAGGAGATAAAACCCTCTTATTAATCACCTGAAAGAATTACAATGGGGAATAGTCAAGGTTCTTTTGGTTTTCTTTTCCTTTTCTATTCAGGTGGGGGAAAGTTTGCTAAGATTTTTCCATTACTGCAAAGTAAACTTCCACAAATTCTCCCTGCCCTCCCCCTCAAAGAAACCAAAAGGAACCAGAAAATAAAAATTATTCATAACGGAGAAAGGAAAAAAAGATTTTAAACAGGATGGAAATTCAACAATTTGACAATTGTACTTGTGAAAATGTGTTGAGTGAGGTCACAAAGCCTTGACTTGAATATAGTAAGAGGGGTATTTTATTTAACCAGTAATCTTGAAATAATGGGCAGTCCTTATGCAATTTATGAATAGAGCTCACTCAATTCCATTTCTCTCTGGCTGTGCCTCAATAAAACTTTCTTAATCAGTGGAAATTTCACTTGTGGCACTGCTGCAATGAATTTTTGAAATTGCTCTGGGAGCATTTCTAGTATGTCCTTAAAGGTTTGTTTTTTCAATGAGGATAAGAGGAATTTGGAAAATATCAAAGTGTTGCTGTACTGGGTTTTTGTGACCAGGTTTTGGTAGCAGAGGGGCTACAGAGGTGGTTTCTGTGCAAAGCTGCCAGAAGTTTCACCTCAAGTCCAGCAGAGCCAATGCCAGCCAGCTCCAGGACAGACCCACCACTGACCAAGGTCAAACCAATCAGGAATGGTAGTAATGCCTCTGGGATAAATATTTGATAAGGAAAAACAAAAGTTACTACACAGATGTAATTGAGGTCAGAGAAAAGCGGCACAAGAACGAGTGAGAGGAACAACTCCACAGACACCAGGGTCAGTGGAGAAGGAGGGGGAGGAGGTGCTTCAGGTGCCGGAGCAATGGTTTCCCTGCAGCCCACGGCACAGCTGATGGTGAGGCAGCTCTGTCCATGCAGCCCATGGAGAACCACAGGGATGCAGGGATCCACCTGCAGTCCATGGAGGAGACCAATGCCAGAGCAGGTGGATGTGTCTGAAGAGGGCTGTGGACCCATGGTAAACCTGTGCTGGAGCAGCGTCCTGGTAGGGAGCAGATCTGTGGAGGGAGGAGCTCATGCTGGAGAAAGTTTCCTGGTAGGACTTGTGACCCTGTGGGGGACCCACATTGGAGCACACTGTGCCTGAAGGACTGCACCCTGTGGAAGAATGACCCATGTTGGGTTCACACTGGAGAAGTTTGTGGAGAACTGTCTCCCATGGGAGGGACCCCACAATGGAGCAAGAGAAAGACTCTTCCCTGAGTAGTGGCAGAAACAACCTATAATGAACTGACCATAACTCCATTCACTGTCTTCCTGTGCCACTGGGAAGCAGGACATATTGCTCAGGAGGGATGAAGGGGTAGGGGAAGGTGTTTTTAGTATTTATTTTACTTTTCATTATCCTGCTCTGATTTTGTTAGTAATAAATTCAATTAACTAAGCTGAGTAGTTTTGCCCATGATGGTCCTTATCTCAACTCATGAGCCCTTTGTCATATTTTTCTCTCCTCTGTCCAGTTGGGGAGGCAACTGAGAGAGAAGCTTTGGTGTGTACCTGGTGTCCAACCAGGGTCAACCCTCTACAGTTATCTAGAATTTTTGGCTGGTACAAAACACTGAGGAGCAATGTTTTATTTTCTGCACAGAGTATGCAATGTTTTTCAACTGTTAAAAGCTTGCTTTGCAATTTCCTTTCGATCTTTTTTACATTTTATTCTGTAAGAAATCTACAAGTACTGTAGCCCCCAGAAAAAATACTTTTTAACCAGTAAATTGTTAGGGGGTTTCTTAATGTAAGAACCACAATAGAAAAAAAAATTCCTTTTTTTTTTTTTTGGTGTGTGTGTTGTTGTTTTGTTTTGTTTTGTTTTAGAGCATAAAGAAAACACACTATTCAGAATAATGTATCTAGTATTCATTTGAATATGCTAGGTGACTGGGGCTAAATTTATAGCGTGTTACACTCCAGAGCCTTCATCCAGACTCATCCAGTCTTGCTGGATTGCTTCTGTGGTGGCTATTTCTACCTGAAGACACATGTATTTTTTCAGGTTTTTCTACTAGTTTCAGCTTTCACATCTTAAAGGAGTCCAGGAGCTATGACAAAGGAAGAAATTACACCTCATCAGGATGAAGTGCTGGTGAGTTTTCTTCATAATGTAGATGCTTTTAATTAAAAGCTGGCCCTCTCTCATGTGTTTCCTTTCTCCAACTATGGAAATAAGGTAATGCATAGAAAAAGAGCAGAAGGTACTTAAGCAGTTGAAAATGTAGTCCCTCTGTTTATACTACTAATTTGGCTTTTGATTTACTTCACAAGCAAAATTACATCTTAGCTGAGGTAAATAAAATGGGGATATTAGAAAGCATCCTAGATCTGAGAAGATCAAAAAACATGGCAAGCTGTGTTTCCTAAAATATACAAGTATGCATATCTGATGTTAAGATGATTCTTTTTAGTCTGCAGGAATTGAGTTTCACAAAATAATGTTTGCTGTGACCAACATTTTCAAAGTGTTATGTTCTTATGCAGCAGTACATAGAGTGCTCTCCATGACATTATTTTATAAAGATACCTTACTAGTACTTCATACTCAGTTTCTCAGAGTATTAAGCTGTTATTTATTTAGCTGTTAGCACTTGATTTTTTCAATTTTGTTTAGCAAAGGTTGTAGAAAAATAACAGAAAAGTTCTAATACAAGAAAATAAAGATGAATTGCTGAATATTAGATAAGCACATTCATCTGCTCCAGCAGCAGCTGACAAACTGGAGAGCTGTCTCATCCCCTCAGATTGAGGCTGTATTGATGCCTTATTACTGCTAGTTAAGTATTTAAAAATTTTCACATAGGTTGGCGCTTCAGACTACAAATGAATGAAAACATGCATGGTTCAGTGTGCCCTAACAATACTGTGAACAGATATTACTGACTCCTCGCATTATCAATTCATTTTAGACAATCTCCTGAGGAACTGCAGGTCAGTATTTATATATGCCTCATTATATCTTTGCAAATTCAATTACAGGCAGTGATAGTAAGTCCTGAGTAAATAAATAAAAGAACAACATTACTGTTTAGCTGTCTTTTTTTTGCTTACATTCCTGCCTGCACATATGTCTTGCTCAGTTAACAAACGAAATACCGATAGGATCTTTCTTATTCTATACTCCTTTCAAATATGTTAAGAAATTAGTTTATTTGCAAGTGAAACTGTTCTGCTAGCACACTCCTAACACTCAACAGCAAATTACTGATTCAGCATCCTCTCTATAAAAAGACCCAACAAAAATAAAAATTCATGTCAGATTCTCTGTAACACAACTTCTGGGAAAGAAGCACTTTCTGTATTGCATTAAAGCTGTTAATTGCACAGCAAGTGAGTTCATGGTGTTCTATGGCAGCTTTAACAATAAATATTGAAATAAGCTCAGTGGGACACTGTGTCTCAAAGATGATCAAGCACCAAAAGCAAACTTCTACTGCCTTTGTCAAGGCAAAAAGGAGCTAGCTTAGAATGACTCCTCTCATCCCTCCCAGGAGCTATAACAGAGATATAAAGGCCTTATAGTCAACAGTATATCAAGTATACAGTCGATGAGAGAAGAACAATGAGGTGGTGTCAGGTGTTTGCAGGCTGGTCTCTGCCCACAGTGCTGGGCATGACCATCTCCTCTGCAGACACCGGCAAAGCCATCCTCTCTGTCCAACTCGTGGGACAGGCAGCCAGAGTGGTGGTGAGTCTCCTCTACAACTCGTGTCCTTAAGTGTGGGACAACCTCTGGCCTTAGCAGAGGGCCTCTCAGTGCCATTCTGCATCACTGTTCATCAGCTTGAATGTAAAGCTGCAACAGGAAACTGGGGAGAGCTTTAGATCACAGCTTACAGTCAATAAGTTTAGTGAGAACAAATGTGAATTCAAGTATCTTAAAAACTGGTATGGCTTTTGCTGTGTGATGTTAGAAATATTCTGAATAAGAGTGCATACTGTCAACTGCTTTAGTACATGCGGGGAGTAATATGTAAAACCTTGGTACATAATTAAACCAAACTTTGTTTAAAGCAGGAAGAAATTAGATCAGTGCCACTGATTATACTCCTATCAGCACAAGTGAAACAGTCTCTAGTCTGTGAAATGTACTGAAGCACCCCTTCTAATTGATTAGTATAATGCAATTGATTTAATAATATTTGCAATCAGTATTGTTTTCTATCAACCTCTGATGTGGAGCTCAGTGTGCCTAGTATCTGAATTCTCTTATTAATGTCAGATTTCATGTTGTTGCATTGTCATACTCTGCTGCTCAAGAGCAGTAAGTAATCAGGGAGTTTTACTCTTAGATTTCTCCTGGCAAAGCAGGAGCAGTATGTGGGGGATGGTGAATACCTTCAAATACATCTTACCTGAAAGCAAGTAGCAGCCTTTTTGCAATCTGATTGAGTCTGACACTGGTGAAACCAGTGGGGGCTGCTGTTTACAGTGACTAATACTCAGTATATACTCCCTGTGCTTTTCCGCATCCCTGGATGCCTAGCTGAGATATTAAGAAGTAATCTCTGGGCAATTGCCAGAGGGGAAATAGTTTGTTTCCTGGAGATCAATATCCTTGGATGCAGAGACTGTTCAGCAGTGGTTCGGCACTTCTGCATGAACACAATTAATTACATAGGTGAGCCCTGTGTTTAGACACTTTCATCCTTGATCTGCCTAACAGCCATGCTGTTAGGGATTACCCTCCATCCTCACTGACTAATTTGACAACAGACTTTATCTGTGTCCTTTGAGATAAAGATAAGAGACAGAGCTGTGTATTGGAATTCTGTGTTTTGTATTGTTTTTAAAAAAAAGCCTTTATAACGTAAACTCCATTATGAAGGATACAAAGGAAGCCCCCACCACAAGTATTCTAATCAAAGGAGAACTCCCCTGGTGGTACAGAGGACAGAAATTGTGATGAGCTCTGTTCTGCTCTAAGTTTCTAATTGGCTGTTTCTAAAGAACACCCACTAGGAATCTTGAAGGTTTATGGCAAATGCTAAACAGCATCTGTTTTCTAATTGTGCCTCCCATTCTATAGTCCTCACAAATATCTCTTTAGAATAATAAGCTGGAGACACTTCCAGTTAAAAGCAGTGCAGATCAGAGGCAACTGTGTTAATGGAAGGGGGTAGGTCTTAAGATCAGAAAAACCATGAAATTTATGGAGGAGTTTTAATAAATCTCTCTTTATAGTTCTTTTATGTATTGGTATTTCAATAGCTTGTTTTATGGCATGAGAAGCTGACATACTGTTGTAAGTATCTGATGATGAATATCTGCTTATCAGCGCACAGAGAAAGAAGTAATTACAGCATCAATACTGAGTTTTATGTCATTAAATCACTGTTTGGACCTAAGCATAATTTACATTTAAAAATACGGTTAACAAATCATCATTGATGATCATTAAGCTAAGAAAATCACTGGGAACAAGACATTCTTCTGGACAGAATTTGGGCCTTTGTGCCAAATTTTCAGAGGGACAACAGCCCCTGTATATACACATAAATGCTTCTTTGCTTACATTTTTATTCTCTTTCATTTTACTTAGCCAATTTGCTGGATTGTGTGGACCAATGTAGAAATGAAAATACATTCTCTATTGCAGAGCACATATTTTATATATAATTGATACAAAAAAATTCTGTTATTCCAGAATAAATGTATGATGTAATTCTTTGCGGTTAATACTGGCTAAGTGTTTAAAAAACATAGACAGAAAAGAAGTCAAAATAGTGGTGGGAGGAATACTTAAAAACAAGAGATAGGAAAGAAGAAATAAGTTGCAATTTTGCAGATGTTCTCTCTAAATAATTTATTCAACACTTTAAATAGGTGGCCTGATTTTCAGCTCAATCAAGCAGATTTAGATGTCATAATATAAGTATAGGAATGTAATTAAAAGCTTCAGTAACATTTTTGTGTAGCTCAAAAGAATATTTTTGGGGTGGACAAAAGTGGTTGCAGAGACAAGTACTCCTGAATATTACATTTTCATCAATATAGGATTTTGAGCCAAATGAATCAGACGTGACATCCTACCTCAAGTTGGATCCACAAATGTGCTATACCAAAAGCCTGGGTTTATGTTTTGAAGTACAAAAGCAAAACATTTAACCCAAGAAAACTTTGATGTCATTATTTATGTATAGGCAAAGCCTATACTTGCCTGAGATGGCTGGTTCCAGCAGTGACTGGCTGGAACACCAGGGAGACGGAACTGCGATGTCTTTACGGACAACCTGAATTCACTGTGCCTGCAAGGCTGTTCTGCACTCACCTTGAACAACAACAGGGTCGTTTGTTCTGTGTTTTTCTCTCAGTGGTCTGTCCTATGGTTCAGCAGATGAGATCCAGTGCTTAAGGTAGATGTGCAGGGTGGATGAATAGGCTCCAGTGTGCGGGGCACTCCCTGTAGTGCATCAGCAACTGCATCATCCTGGACCTAACCAGTGAGGAATGCTTCAGGAAGTGCTCTGGACAGACAGCTGGCCAGTTAGCTTCGGGACTACTCTCGCATTGTCATCAAATTATAACTGGAAACCATCTCCATTGAACCGTGTCTGATTGGAGGTTCAGTGAACCCAGTGTGATAAATTGCTGCTAGGTTAGAGGTCTGGCATCTTTGACATTTATCCACCTGGATGTGAACAACTGTAAAAATCTCAAGGCAATGAGGGCTTGGGTTCAAACGGGACTGCCTGCATGAATAAGGCATGCAGGGCCTGCCTCTGTGTGAACTTTTGAACATGGAGGCATTTTATATTCAGTTGTCTTTTCCATCATCTAATTTTCTTGCTTTGGGAATTCAGTCATGAACTGACCCCAGTCCATCATGCTATACATAAATTGCAAACAGAACTTTGAAGTTCTTCACACATTTAAAGAGGAGGTTCAAAGGTATGTCCTGAAGGGATTCTGGAGAGATATGTTTTGAAAATTCAAGGAAAAAGCAGGCAAAAGATGCCTGCTTTCCAAGTGAGTCTTGTATCAAGGAGAACAATATTAGCAGTGATTCAGAATATCAATCATGTCAAAATACATTAATAGGCAAATCAGTCTTCTTGCACAGTTATATATAAGGATATGTTTCTTTATAGACGCATATGTGCACTTTTGTATGTATGTATGCAAGTATATAAACAAAACCTAAGGGGTTTTTTTGTTAAGAGAACATTAATATCTGAACTTTTTTTAGCTTGTAAGTATATGGAACTTGTTAAGCAGCTGATTTCCATGTGTAGGTAATGGCTTTCACTTATGCCATCCTAACAATGATCTCCCATCAGGTTTTGCATAAACAAGTCATCACACATTTTGTAACAGGTTTTAAAATGTAAATTATTTACACAGAGGATGCTTATTGCTTAGGTAGGTGACTCCAGTAGCTTATAAATAAGTTAATAATAGAAATAAATAATTCATTTACATTTATTTTTGAATCTATTACTACTAAATCCTATGATATTCAAAGTAAACATATTTCAGGGATTGTTGGAATTTCTTGAATGTATGTAGGACTAATTACTGCAGCATCTGTTTCCATAGCTGGAAAACTACTTGGGTTTAGAGAGTCTGCAAACTAAACAAAATCATTTCACAGCAATCAAGGCCTTGTTTCAGTGATGTACTTGAGCCACATTTGAGCACATTCTGAACACCATGCAGCTTATTAAAGGGTCAGCACAAGCTTAGGTACTGCTGAATTCAGTAAGAGTTAGTATGTGCTCCAGTGCTTTCCTGAACAAAAGCCTAAACTCTTGCTAGGCTTCTAGAGCCTCTAAAAATTCTCCCTGAAGGCAGATTTTATGCTGCAGACAGAACATGCTGCAAGTATTATTGCAGACTTTCTCATTTGTGCTGTAAACTGCTTGCAACTGATGTGTCACACTTCTGCATTCAAGGAGTTTCAAGGAGGAAGGGATTGTGTGGAGTAGCTACGAGGTTTCTGCATTCCCAGCTTTTCTCATATGCAAAGCCCTGTGTTCTCATGTAGAGAGAGAGAGAAACCATCAGATGTCAGCAGATATGACAGAGATCTTGCTGCTCTACAGTTATCTGTGCAGACCACAACCAAAGAGCTGTCTCTCCTTCTTGCACAGTTCTGGCTGTGCTTAATCAATTAGAAGGAAGCTCAGGACATGTCATGCTTCTAGGATAGTTATTATCTTTTTGGTGTGTTCTTCAAGCATTTATAGTATATATTCCAGAGGAATCAAAGCTGGATTTGCAGTACTAAGTGGGAATTTAATTTGATTTGATGATTGGAAACTTAATTGTTGACCTTTTGTCAGTGAATGCTAGGTTTTCAGCCTGAATCTTTTCCTACCTGCCCTTAATAACTATATTGTATGTGAGATTTTTACCTTTCATTTCTTTCTTTTGTGCTTCTCTCGGCCTTTTGCTAATTTTCTCTTTTTGTACTTACCGTATCTTCTAACTACTCCATTATACCCTTCTGTTTCCGACACTGTGAGAAATTACAAAATTTAAAGCAGAATATAAATGCACAAATATATATAAAAGTTAAGGAAAAGAAACATGTCCCCACCCTCCCAAAAAACCCCACCCCACCCCCCTCCTCCAAGAAACCCCAAACCCAACAACCCAACCCATATTCTTGTATTGTGCCTCTCCCCACACTAAGTTTGTTGGTTTGTTTATTTGTTTTGCTCCAGTGATTTGTGTTCCAACCTACTATATTTAAACTTTGTTAATGTAGTATTTGGCTTCATGTGATTCTTATTCTGAAACAGAAAAAAAATACAGATTTATCATTCTTTAAAAGTGTGATTGGATTCATTTTCCTCAAAGAACAATGTTGGAAATAGAAAGCCAAAGTAATATAATAATAGCATATTTTTATCCATCTCCTCAGACTTATAAACTGTCAAAATAAGCAAATTATCTATCCACACTGACGCCTTGGGACATGTTGGCACACAGATAATTAGGAAGTTATTTTCCAAGAGAAGGTCACTGTGTTTTATATACCCTGAATATGCCAGACAGAAGGACTACCACTGATTTAGCTAAAGACAGGAGAGAATGATCTGTTGGCTGAAAGGGTTCATCATTATTATGAATTCAACAATAAAAATTATGAGATGCTAGGACAATTAGGGTGATGATATGCTGCTTCACAAATATACAGAGGAATCATTATGGAGAAGGGAAATGGATGAAATCATCAAAGGGAATGTAAACTTGAACTGGATTTGTAAATCATAGAGAAATTTCCCATGCAGAACTGTTGGATGGGTCTATTACAGTATACATCACTATAAATGCTTACTGGAATCACCTTTTGGTTTATGAATGCATTAACCCAACTATTCTTACACATTGCTTAAGTATAGCTGATTATTTACCTTACTTACTTGACTTTTTACCTGAAATTGCTTAAGGTGTATCTGAGGAAAACACCATGAGGGTTTGAAGGCACAGTAGGTTTTCATGGTAGTTTCCTATCCGACTGTCTTTTGTTTTGGAGGCTATATTATAAAAAAGAATGAAAGATACACAAATGACAATTAGTAGAAATATATCTAATATGCTCAATAGATAAATAAAATGTCTCAAATTTAAACTGGAATCTTCCATATATAATTTTGTTGTGGAATGTTTAAAACATGTTAAGGTTAATTCCTGTCTTGTTTTATAGTATTCTTAAAAGATTCTAGGTTTGACTTCCATCTAAAAAAAAAATTACTTGGATTACCAATTCAAAATATAGCATCATCTCCAAAATAAGAAGAAAATAAAAGTACTAAAACTGTAACAATACATTTATTTCTTAGTTACAGAGGGAAGCAATGAAAGGAGTAGTTAGCAATAGGTCATCTGGAGTGATTTGATGTAGTCTTGAAAAGGTCCTTTTGTTAGCTGAATTGTTCATCAACATTCATTTTGGATGTGTTTGCTGAATTTTATCTTGGCTTTTATCTGTCTTAGCTTATGAAAGGCAGATTCTGGAAGATGCAACTAATATTAATTTCCAACCAAAAATCTCACCCAGGTGGTGGCAAATAACTCTTGAGGTGGTGTGGTGGTCTTCCTTCTGCTGTGAGAAACAAAATGTGTCATTGAAATGATCTGTTACAGAGTGCTGATTTTTTTCTTTTTTGAGAAGTTTGGTAAGAAACTTTCCTACTTAAGGGACAACTGAAATAACAAAGTACCCTGTACCTGTGGCGCAGGAAACAATAACCTTTCTGTAATTAGCTCAGACTTTCAGGAAATAACTTTTGACTGTTACGTTTTGAACATGGAAAGCCTTTTTCTTTGATTTCTACAGTACAAAGTACTGTCCTAGCCTATGACACTGAACAATGCATTAAAGTACAGGAGATAATCATTAAGAATTGCTTGAGAAATAAAAATGTAGACTATGCATGTGAAAGCTTATGTCAAAATCATCTGTCTTGGTCTGGACAAAGGCTTTTGTAACTTGATCTGTCTTTCAAATGCTACATAAAGTATTACCATTGAACAATGAAATGGAAACTGTTATTCTAGTAGATATGGGATTGGTAACTTTTTCTAAATCCTTAAACTTTTTGAATGGTGTTTATAAGTTTATCACAGCTGTCTAGTTTTCACCTCATAATATGTCGTGATGCATCTGTTGGTTAGGGTTTCTTTTCAAAAATGTTGACCTTTAGAGACACTGTTGAGAAAGTTAAGAAACTTGACTTAATTTTCTATAGTCTGCCTCAGATAAGCTATGAAAGGAAATATTTTCTTTCAGTATTACATTTTGCACTGATTATGACTTTATTTATCCAGTTATGGCCTTGCAAAGAGCAGTATCTTTCCTTTTGATTATGAAGACAGATTCCAGTAAATCTATTTTCTTTTTGTGCAGTATAGTAAATGTCTCAGCTTCTGACTCAGAACAGTTGTGACCATGATAATGCTTGTTTTGTTTGCTGTAATAGCTCTTTATATAGCAATTTGATATATAATGGATAACTGTTAGATTTTTCTGAAAGTCCTTGATGAGGAGGAGAGATTATAATTGAAACTCTCTTTATAAAAGTTCTCCTGCTTCATACTTGTGCTTTTACATGCCTTTCAGAAAAGCACTCAATGAGTAAGTCAAAACTAGAAATATCCAGCAGAATGCATCCATTGTTGGTGAGAGTGGATATGGCTATTAGCAGAATTATAGCAAGCCTCTGTGGATATTTTTTTTCTTTAGCTGTGCTTGGTGGTGGGATTTGGATAAAGAAGGGTATCTGGGAAATCACCCAATGTGAACAGCTTAGAAATGTCACAGGTTTGTTTAAAGCAAGGGGTGACACTGGTCAACAAAGCTACTGGCACAAGAATATGAATAAACTTCTTCATGCCTGGCATACAAGGACAGTTGCTGCCCATACCACTGGGTAGTAGCTATAGCATACAGCAGATTATCTGACCTAGGGGAATCCTCTAGGACAGGAGCCATAAAAGCCCAGATTCTCCTTTCCTCCTCAGGCAGAGAAGCAGGGGAGAACTGGAGCAGAGACCTGTTTGACTCTGCACTTCTCCTCCCTTCCTTTGGGCAGTGAGCTCACTGCATCCAGGGTAGTGTTTGATACAGAGGTGTCTGTCATTGCTTGCAGTGACATGGAACTGAATGTGTACTCCTTTGTTCCTAGAGTGTGCTGTGGTGTTGTTAAGCTGTAAAGAGACTTTTGTCTTTGAATTGCTTTGATGGAGTCAGAGGTAAAATGAAAAGGTAGAAAGCATGCTAGATTTATAACAAAAGAAATGTGTAACTTACTGACATAACAGGGAGTGCTTAGGCTGGAAGGGTTAAACACCGCTGCTCTTTGGAAGGGAAGCAGCAGGGTGTGCTGACATTGCCAGCACAATGACATGGCCAAGTAGGGAGGGAAGTGTTGGAAGGAAGGATGCCAGGATAATTTGAAAACCTGCTCTAAAGACCTGGTCTAAATCCACCCATAATTATTATTAAGGATTTATAGGATTAGCATTTAACATATATGTTCATTTTAAGAAGTTTTAAATTTGTCTTTTTTTCCTTCTTTTTCTGAAAGGTTAATTTTATTTGTACAAGTATTAAATTAATCTAACCTTTTTGTACTCACAGTACTATATTTAGTACATTGAGAGTATTACTTTTGATATTTTATGTTACTTATATCAAAGCCAGAATATACCTCAAGATGCCATTATCTTTCTGTGATGTTTCAAAATACTGTCCTTGGATTTTAGTCTCTATAGATGTGATCAATTATTTCCCTTTGACAGTGCTCTTATTACATTTATATTACACAGTTCACATGTGTTAAATTTGTTATTGATCTTTAGAGTAGTATAAATAGTATACATTTATTTACATGTATATATATATGCATGAGAAGGTAATCAATTTACTTACTATCGATTTGTTTTCTTTTTGATTCTGGCAGGTTGTTCAGCATTACATTTTTTAATTTATGCCATAATATTCTGATGAAAGTTGTAAAAGCAGAACATTAGTAAGCTTATTTTTGCTGTCTTAGTAAATCTATTTGCAAGGTAGATTATATAAATGGTGGTTCTGCACCTATCTTGTTACAGAAGAACGTAAAATAAAATGTTCTTCTGAAAGTACAGAGCATAAAAGTGCTGAGCTTACCTCAGCATTCTTGTCATCAGTATAAAAGCCTGACTGATACAGCAAGATTCAAAGTGATGACATATCAATCTGCTAAGTTTAATCAGAAACTGGTCCCAGTGGTACTATTTAAATATGCAAGTTTGCTGTTGTCCTGATGTGTATGGCTCTTTTTCTCTACCTGGAGTATCCCGCCAAACCAAGCAAAGTTCCTTCAAGTTCAAAACCAAAATCCTCAAATGAATCGTTTGTATATGCTAACCTCCAAGCTGTTTGAGTCACAGACTATGAGTCTGTTGAGTCACTAAACTATGAAGATCATCGAGGTTCAATATGTGTTTATGCTGCCTCATAGACCACACATACACCTGAATTTGCTCTTGGACATGCATTTAGATGGTTGGCTCATTCGTGAGCCACGTTCTGCATGAGCAAAATAGAGCCTCTCTGGCCAATTCCTCCTGATATAGGCTGTCCGGTGTCAGGAGGGATAAACATGAGTGCTGTGCACAGGGGTTCTGTTTACAGCTTGCCATTTGATATTACAACACTGCATAAAAGCAGGCAGAAGGGTTAATTTTGAATAATTTTCTTGTATCAGGTGACCTTTTAAATTCTTTTTTTCTAATATTACTTTTTCACATATAATTAGGTGAAGATGAGTTTTGAATGAAATTCAAAAATTTGTAAGATCTTTTGCATAATTTTCAGAGGTGTTGACAGAAATGGCAATCTGATTAATACCGGATTCATTTTCATAGAGAGTTGCAAAAAATGTACAATATTAATTACTGTGTACATGGCTATCAAAATGCAATAGATTACTCAAGTCTGTATTTTCAGCAGTTCATTTAGGACATGGGTGACTGTGCCATGGTTTATGCAACAGCATGTGTAATGGCTGTGATCCCTCTTGCAGTGATTGTCTACATTCCTTTTAAGTTGCAAGGTCTATTTTGTGCTTTGCTGAATGTCTACTGGCAGTAAAAATTGCATTTTCTTAAATGTAGTGGTACTCTCCCACTCTTAATATAGGTTTCCAAGTATTTTAAAAAAGGAATACTGTTCCTCTTATTTTTATGTCCATTTAACTACAGTATTTCAATTAGGCAGGGTAGAATCTCTGTGAAGTTCTGAGTTTAAACTCTGAAAATATCACTTTGGCTTCTAAAATCATTATTCCAATGTCCAGTGTTTGTTTTCACTTGAATGAATAATTTCAAACCAGAAGGCAAACAGAAGTGAATAGTTGGAAATCCAGGAAAATATATACACTCCTATGTTAGTGTAAGAGGGTATATGCTCAAAAAATGTGATATAAATTTGATAGATGAGAAATGTATATAATCAAATGACATTTAGCAGTGATTATTTAATTTTAAAGCATTTACAGTGCAATTTGTGACAATTATATTAAATTATATCACATTTGCAATTCATTTTTTAATTATAAAGTATTGTGAGGAAAAGTGTAGGAAATTAGCATTTTTGTTTCATTTTCATGTCTGTTGCAAAAAAAGGAAAAAAAGGCTTTATAGCAAATGACATGTTATCATGAATTCTTTTTATATTCAAAAGAATAATTTTGCTGCCTTTTGATAAAGAAGTAGTATATAATTTATTAGTTATTCTTCTGTAACAACAGAGGTCTACCTGAGAGGAGTGCTTGACAGACCCATACAGCTGCTTGCCAGTTATGAGTAGGGATCCAGCTTTGCCCTCCTCTGCATGCAGAACCTCAGTGTTGGTGAGAGGCATGGTTCCCCTCCTTGCTGCTGATCGTTTTGGGAAGATAACCTGGTTGCCAAGGCTGAAAGATGGATCCCTCTGAAACCCCAGAGTCCTAGGAGCTAAGGCCAAAACCATGGCTTGCATGGAGCTGGGGTTGTGAGAAAGCTCTCTTGTGAAGCATGCAGAAGGGATGCTCGAAGTACAGCTACCTCCTCACTTCTTCTCTCAGGACTCAGATGGTCTTCAGTGCTCTCCCTGTTCTTGCTGTATGCTCTTTAGGTAGGATTTAGCACATTGCTGTCAGGCAATTTGTGCCCTGTCAGTTTATCCATCACCACTCAGGCCCCCCAGTTCTGCAAGGCAACTCTGCCTTAACCAAGAAGACAGTGGAGTTTGTTCCTTAAGCAAGGCAGAATTATCTCGTATCTCCTGGAAAATAAATTCTGTGTACCTTTAATACATAGATTCTCTCCGTTTATATAAGTACATTTGTGTCTCAGAAAACTGTTCTTTGGGAAGCTGAAGTTTAAACTTCCTTTGCCTCTCCACATCCATATGGGACACAGGACAATACTCCACAAATTTTGTGAATATGAATGCACTAAAAAGGGCTGTAGAAAAGTGTGGGACAATCATTCACCTGGAGCGCAGAGGTCCCAGACAGTGTTTGGCTGACCCACACTTTCCACGTGTGTCTGTCATTGCTTTTGTATCTACTTCAGCACAGACTGCAGCCATGGCAGAGATGCCTGCTCAGATCAGGACTCCTGTGTCTTCTCTGAAGCTATCTGGTCTCCTCTGGAATCCCTACGTGAATTTCCATGAGAGAGGACTGACAGTTAAGTATATTGCATCTTACAGTTCCTGTGCTTCAGGCATGCCCTGGATCCCCGCCGACTTCATCTCGAGCTTTAGGGAGCCTGAGAAAACTAAAGCAGACCCTCAGGGCAAGTGCTCAATAGCAGGTGTTTGCTCTGAAGAGGGGCATCAGTGACATTTAGTCTCTTCAGCAAGTTCTTCGCTGAGCTTAGATGCTTTATACATCTATGCCTCTGTCAATTAGCCCTCTATTATGCAGGTTTCACCTCAGTTTACTTCAAAAATAAACCGAAATAACATATTCATTGGTACTAATGAGTAATGACTTGGGATATTGCTTCTCCACTCATGCTTAATGACTGAAATCACTTCAGCACATTTGCTAAGCTGTAGCTGGTTTTTGGTTTTGTGTTTTGTTTTTTTTTTCTTCCTTTCTTCTTGCCTCTTTTCACTGTGAGCAGGTTGAGGCTGACAAGTAAGGCATTACCAGTGCTCAGGTATGTGCCAGGTTTCAGAATGACAAATAATGCATGTAGGTGGGCGGTGTGCTTCCAGGATGCAAAATGAGAGGCTGACTGACCCATCTGACACACCCAGCAAACAGTTCATAACTGAGCTGCTGTGGGAAGCAAAAAAGTTTCTTTGTTTACATCCTGTCATTATTAAGTGGAAAAATCCCTTCCCCTTCCCCTTCCCCTTCCCTTTCCCTTTCCCTTTCCCTTTCCCTTTCCCTTTCCCTTTCCTTT
>WBMV01003880.1:1008847-1147312 GCA_013396655.1 Campylorhamphus procurvoides | reverse complement strand
TTCCCTTTCCCTTTCCCTTTCCCTTTCCCTTTCCCTTTCCCTTTCCCTTTCCCCTCTCTGTTTTTGGGCAGCTCTGTCTTGTTGACTGATAAGAAATCAAAAAGAAGTTACTGATTCCCAAGTAAAAAAATCCGTGTGTTCACTTGTGCTAAATGGTTGCAGCTTCATTGATGCTGATATTTCATCACTTAAAGGACTGGCCTGGGATGCATAATCATTTTTAATAGGGGTTAAATAATTTCCAGCCCCAGAATTTTCCATAGTGGATCAGCTATTGAGAATATTCCTGCTCATCCCACATAATACGTCATGTCTTTTATTTATTAGAGACATGTAAAAAAAAAAAAAAAGGCAATTAAAGTCTTTCAGCAGGCAAAACACAGTGTAGTTCCCTCAAAGTGAGTACTCAAGCCGGCTGTTCCTCACAACACATTCAGTCGTAGAATCTGTCTGTACTCAGACACTGTCTCTCACTAAAACACTCTCTTATACCTTGCCATCTGTCATGTGCTGCCTGTTCCCATAGTAAAAATGGTTCCTCCAATTTGTCAGATTTGACATTGAGACTGATGATGGAGTAAGCTTCAGAAATGTGTTCCTTTTCCCACTGCTTCCCTTGGACTGATCACATCTCACTTTGCTGTTGTCCAAAGTGACTTTGGTGGGACTTCTAAAAGATAAAGATTGATATGCAGAAAAGGTTGTGCTTGAACCTTTTTAGTAGGTAACAGTGCAGAAAGGCTTTGCTTTAAACTTCCTATATTCTTTCAAACTTACAGTAGAGTTGCTCATCTTCAGTAGAAAACCATATATGTTGTTTGGACACCGTGTAAATGTTCAGAAAAAAGTAGCAGTGATGATGGAGAAAGAGGCAGTGAGAGGGAAAGAAATGAAGAACTGTCTGCAAAGATAAATAGGTGGGGTGTACTGTATATGGATAAAATGCACTTTCATGAGGAAAAAAGAAATTACAACATTGTCATATACACATTTCACTTTCATCTGTCTGAT
This sequence comes from Campylorhamphus procurvoides, assembly GCA_013396655.1. Classification (NCBI taxonomy): domain Eukaryota; kingdom Metazoa; phylum Chordata; class Aves; order Passeriformes; family Dendrocolaptidae; genus Campylorhamphus; species Campylorhamphus procurvoides. The sequence continues at coordinate 1,146,301 of WBMV01003880.1, read as the reverse complement.
GTGACCCAAAAATGCTAAGCTGACAGCTCATACTTCTCCCAATCAAATGCGAATTTACAAATATTAATTCTGTATTTGTTTGAGTAGAATAGCAAAAGATATGTTACCACAAATTAGCAACTTTAGTGACTTCTGAAATATTTTTGACATGTTCCTTTGTCACTGTGATGCTAATTTTATGTTCAGTCGTCATCTCATTCCCCAGATCAGTGTTTGCGTTTGAGAGCTAAAATAGCTAAGTCTCTCAGCGAGCATCAGTGACACACGGATGATCTCGCCTTCCCTGTGCACCAGCTGCAACACATCTTCAGTGAACACCATTGACATAAGAGACTTAGATGTGCCAAAGATGATGCCAGAGCATCTGTGCATGATCTGGATGCTCATGACCCCAGTTCATTCCACTAGTAATGTCTACTCATGTCTCCATATTCCTATCAGCCAGACCTTCCAGGTGCCTTGGTCTTTTTCTTTTTTGAATGAGAATCCTTCACTGTAAAAATGTCCAGAATTAATAGCCAAATTAAAAGGGTGGGCTCTCAGATACTGATTCAGTAACTCTGTGAATAGCAAAGTAAGAAGCATCTTAATACAAGAGATGACAGTTTAGCTGCTGCAGATCTTGTACAATATCCAAGCAAAAACATTATAGTGCATTCAAAGAACTCATAAAGCAGAGAACTGTGCTTTATATCTGCAGTAGTTACAGCATATACATTGTACAATGGGTACACTACACATATCCAGACTGTCAGGCATGCATGACTTTAAATGCATTGTAATAATTTATGCTAGCTGAGGAACTGGCTTGGTGTGGTATCAAAAATAAATTCCCTGGTGATTTGAAAATATGGGCCCAAGGCTTGCTGACTGGAGCTGCTGTTAATGATCTGAGAAATATCTGCAAATCTAAAGCAAATATATGAAGCCTGCAGGCTTTCCATAATAGTTTGGGGAGTGTATATTTTCAGAAATTTTGCTGAATATATTTATAGACTGAGAGTGTGTGCCTGTACTTTCCATACAGGTGGGGTTGTCAGTGTCATGCATGACCTTACTATGCAGTTGTTTTCAGCATATACTAGTCAAAGGAAATCCATTTTCCAAGATGGAGCTTTCTGTCAGAAAATGATTTTATATAAAATTACTGTTATTCCTTGTGACTGTGCAGTTCTCCCAACTGAGAGAAACGCATTGAACATCCAAGGATGGGAAGGAGCATTATGGTTTGAAAGAAGAACAGTAGCCATTAGGAAATACTAATCTTTTTCCACGTGGGAAAAGTGTTCTAGGTTTTCTTATATGTTTCTAGGAATTTACATATAACTTCAGAGGAAATTCATCTCTGTTCTGTTGGCTCCCTATCTGGAGTAGGAACACAGCAAGAATTCTGTGAACTACCATTTCCAAATGTGGATGTTCTAGAAAGCTGAGAGAATGCTACAACTTGTGTCTTTTATGTGTTAAATCAGCAGCTTTTCAGTTCTAAAGAATCTTCTTTCCCTTAGTTTGCACAGCTTATCACAAACCCCAAAAATTTCTATCAGGATTTGCTGTCATAAATGTAGCAGAAAACAAGCTGTAGCTCATACATCTGGTACTTCAGCAGTTGTATTTTGATGTAACCTTGTAAGAACTCTGAAATCTTGCTGGTTTACAGTAACTGATGATCTTATGGCAGTAGTCACTGCAACATGTAGTTACAAGTTTGTGTCATTTTGCAGTCTCATCTAGAAGACATTTCTAGCAGCATCACAAATTGTTCAGAGAAACCTGCCAGGCTCTCAGTGCATCTACAAGAATATTTTATAATATTCACATTCATCACTTTGTATAAATTCAGGCATGAACTCTTGACTTGATTGTGATTAACTGTTGTTCAGAGTTTGTATTGTCACAGAATCAAGAGCTTAGTATACTTTTTTGACTGAAGAAGATATTTGTTCTTATTAGAATACAATGAGAATAAACAGTATAGATGAGATTAATTAATCACCATAATTTCCACTTATTAACAAATGTAAAAAAGGTACAGAGCATGACTAATTTTTTACAGCAGAGACAGTACAATTTTCTCAGTGCCTTTTCTGATGCTCTGTAGGTTACTGTCCTTTTGTGGAAATCCTGTTGTTAGTGCTTACTTTTTTCTGTATCACACTGCCATTACTGTTAGATGACCTCTTTGCTGTTTGGAACAGCAGTCCAGTACTGTCCCATGATAGGGACTCCTTAAGTAGAGAAAAGGGGGACCTCCTCCTTCCAGCAGACTCCCATATCCACAGGCTGTTATTCTAGAAAACCTCTGTGATAGGAGATTGTATAGTGTTGAGAAAAATTGTGCAGCTGGACCCCTTAATTCCAGACATTGTGGGCTGATGACAACTTTCTGGCAGTTGCACACAACCCTGTCTCATATCAATAAAGCTCCTAATGTAGATTCATATCTGTGAGGGACAAAAATGATGTGCAATAATATTTCTCTGTGTTTTTCTGTCACTGTGCCTTTCGTTGGCATCTCTCTGATTTGTGTTCAGTTACTTGTGGAAAAATGTTTCAACAAGGGCTGAGGTCACTTGGTCTGTTCAGCCTGGAGAAGAAGAGGAGTTTGAGAGGAGACCTCAGACAACCTCACTGCAGTTACAACTTCCTGGTGAGGGGAAGAGGAGGGGCAGGTCCTGATCTCTTCTCTGTAGGAACCAGGGACAGGACCTGAGGGAATGGCCTGAAGTTGTGTCAGGGGAGGTTCAGGCTGAATATTACAAAAAGATTCTTCCCCCAGAGGGTGGTTGGGCACTGGAAGAGGCTCCCCAGAGAAGTGGTCACAGCACCAAACCTGACAGAGTTTAAGAAGCATTTGGACTCTTGGGGCTGGTCCTGTGCAAGGCTAAGGGTTGGACTCAACGATTCTTGTGGGTCCCTTCCAACTCAGCATGTTCTGTGATTCTGTGATGCTGTGAACCAATTAGTATTTTATCTGCTTGGGAACCTTCACAAGTTACCTCAACAGCTGACTTCATCCGATCTCTCTCTAATGCTCATTCCGAGTCTTTACTTAGTTTTCAAGTCAGTTTCTACTGAAGATCTGTTTGACTAACTCAAGAGAATGCTTTCCCTTTGAGAAGTTACTAAAAATTAATACTTAATTCTCTTCACTGTTTTGCTGTGGAAGCCCCTGAAAATCAAAACTCTTTTGTCACTTAAATTTCAGATTATCTTTGAGTTATCCAACTTACTGATTACATTGTCTTTGTAGTTTTTCACTATTGCAGACTACCAAGAATAATTGTGTAGTTTAGAAGAGTATTTATTTGCTTTTTCTTTTCCTGTATGGTACAATTCTTTATTACATCATTTTAGGTCCTGGGAAAGCATCTAAAGAAATGCTATGAGGTATTTTAGTGATGTAAGTGACAGTTTTGGCCTTATGTCTCGTTATCTGAAAGACAGCATCTTCAGCAGCACAGACTTGTCTCATCCTGCCAAGGCCCAGTGTAGAACATAATGTGTGAAAGAGACTCAAAATGGGGGGGGACAGATCTCTTTCTTGCTTTAAATGCTATGAATTTTATTCCTTTAGGGTAAATGACTGTATTTTTTAACTCCAGTTCTAGGGATAATAAGTAATTTTAAGCCACTGAAATGACAGGACAGTACATCTGTGTGAAAAGTGAATCATTTGGGGAATAAAAATGAGCAAGATCACTCTGAATTAAGTGCATGAGTCCACAGCCTGAGTTATTGGTTTGATATTCAGATGGTAGAGTGCAAGAGTTTGCTTTGTGCTAGTCCTATGGCCAGAGGTGCTAGAAAATGTGATCTCACAGTTCGAAATGGTTGGATCTGGCCCTGAAGCAGAGGTGGTAGAAACTCTGGTATCCTGTTTTCACCTTCTGGGCTGTCAGCAGTGTCTTCCACAGCCAGGGACCTGGAAGATGAGAGGTCTAAGTGACGTGTACATCCTCATGACAAGACAGGAGCACCTCTGCAGTCAGCCCAGACAAAGATCACCAGTCCCAGCTTAGATGGGCAAGGGAGGCCTGCATGCACCTGGCAGTGGTGTCAGTGCCTGAAAGCTGACCAGGAAAATTGCTATTCTGTTATTAGGGCTAACAGTGATAAGTATATATATATTCTCTTAATTTAATAGAGACAGACACTGGAAGTTCACAGAGGTGGTTGTTTTGTTTTGATGAGGGGTAGGCTTTTAAATATATGTCCTAATTGGAATTGATTCAAATTGTTAATAAAGTTTAAATTTAAACTTTTCTTTTTGAACACTTTTTACAATGACCCGAATCATAATTAAAGAGAGCCCTGCTATGTCTTACAATGAGAGAGGTCGCGAAGGGAAAGGAACTGCAGTTTATTGATTTTGGCTCCTAAAAACATTCAGCAACTATTATCTGTAGTTAACATATTCACAGAACTCATGCTGATGAATTTCCTTATCTGAAAGGCGTTTCTTTTCATACTGTAAATGATATCTAATGTTCCCTGTAGGACTCTATAGATTTAAAAACTGAATGAGAAAATGAATGCATTATTTTCTTGCCTTTTTGTGATGCTGTTGTTATTCACAGAATGTTCTATTTTAATACAATTTATGCTTTTAGCACAATTTTAACATTTCACTGTAGAAGAAATAAAAATCATTCATATTGGAAAAGAAAGTGCTTAAGCTTTAATCCTCTCAGAGTCAGTTAAAGGATGCCACTCATAAACTACAGAAAGGCAATGGCTAAAACATTCTTTATGATGTAAATGTTATAGTGCATCTCATATTTATCGAAAGGACCATAATTATGCAGAGCCGTTACAGTGGATATTCATGGCACTGTAGCAAGCAGTATTTCTGAATTTTTGATCAACTGTATGAGGCTGAATGAAGTACCTGTATCTTTCATAATATTCCACTTTACCTCCTATTTAAATCAGCTCCCTGTGAAAGACTGTTGTTGAATAAATATACACAGCTGCAGCAAAAGGATTAATGAAGACCATAAGCGTGCAGACTGTATAAGGCCTGGTTGAGTTATTATTAAAATGTACCTGTTACTCTTTTATATTTCATTTTGTAGCATTTTATGTACTATCTTCTGTTCATAAGTTATACTCATATCTAAGCAATGTTCTAGTGCTGTGGGTACTTTTTCGCTCCTTATTAGGAAAGTAAAAATTGTTTTCCGCTTATTCCAAAAGATTTTGCAGCATTGCTCCTCCGCGCCCCGGCGTGGGGTGGTTCTCGGAGCACTCGGGGCTGGCTGCTGCATAGGCTGGCAGCAGAGAGCAGCCTCGCCCAGCCCAGGCACGGTCAGCAGGGCAGAGAATGTGCTGCAGGGCACAGTGGGCATCTGTCTGTGCCGCACATGGGAATTCGGGAATTCGCTGCTGTGGGCGGAGCTGACTGCAGCCGTGTGCAGGCTGTGGACAGCGCAGGGCTGTGGGGAGGGATGGCTGATGAAGCGTGACAGGTATGGGAGGAACGAAACCACAGCACTCGGCAGCCACACCATTTAACATGGTGATGCCGTCAGCCCTCATCTCATCGCGGCGCTGACACTCCGCAGCATTTGCCTCTGCCACTCATTCTGCACAGATTGTCAGGTGGATGCCAAAACAAGCACAGCAGGCAAATAAATATGTGAATCTGAGCAAATATTCTCTCTCCTGCAGGAACCTGGAGACAAGAACGACTGACAGGAGTTCACTGCTACTGATGATCGTGTTTTTATTCTGTGACTACACTCTGTGGGTTTTTTCTTGTCATGCCCTGCATTTCACATTACTTGTATACGTCTCTGCTAAGCTCCCCAAGTCATGTTGGTGTGTAAGAACATAATTTTAATGCACTGTGTTACATGGGACTGGTCTCTGAATAATATCTTTGAAGCAAGTTTGGGGATAAGCCTTTGTGGTTTAATGATGAAAGTGTATTGGCTAGGATTTAATAGATCAGGTACTTTGAAGTACTGCTTCCACAATTTTTATGCTTAAACTGACTGTATTGGGATTAAATGGAAAAACAGTAACATAAGGGGTTTTTTCCATTTCCAAATTTTATGCTCCAAAATAGGCAAAGTTTTTAGGTTTTCATGTAACTGTCATTAATAGAAGTGATGCTTCATGGCCTGACCATAATGTGTTGCACAGGCACTTTTTCTCTGAAGTAGGGCCTGATATATTTCTCTTTTGTAAGTTTAAAAATTACGCATATGATAGTTAGACAACTTCTTTTTCTAGGTCTGGAGCCACAGTTGTGGGTGTCAGCATCCTACAAATCGCATAGGTTACCTTCATCTTGACAGAGCACTTTAATGATTTCTGTAGAATTTGGATCAGGCTCATTGCTATTCTAGTTCCTATTTAGAAATTGAAAATACTAGTAGTTGTCTACAAATAGAGCATATGAGAGAAAAATTAGTTCTTGTTAATAATGCACTTTGAGATTATTGCTCTGAACATTCATTGCTGTATTTTAAAATATACTTGTTGGCACTGCTTTCATCTTCTTGTACAACTCTTTTGGTGTAACCTGTTCCTGTTTACCTTAGCTTGCTTTCTATTATCTTTAACTTATTTTTACTTATCATTACTTCCTCAATATTCACCACTCACTTCTTTTTATCCTGTCCCTCAGACTGTCTGTACTGAAGCAAATGAAAGAAAAGTAGTGGATGGTGTTTAGGATCCAGAGCACAAGTCCTATGAGGAGTGGCTGAGGGAGCTGGGGTTGTTCAGCCTGGACAAAATGAGTCTGAGGGGAGACCTGGTTGCTCTCTACAACTATCTGAAAGGAGGTTGTAGCCAGGTGGTTGTTGGCCTCTTTTCCCAGTGTTAGAGTTTCAAGCCTTAGTGGGAATTCCTTCCAAAAAGCTTGGAGCCAATGCCTTAGTATCGGTAAAGATGTTTAACAAAAGACACAAAGGATATGCATATCCTGATGTTATCTGCCTTAGCCAGCCTTTTGTTCTGATCTCTCCCCAGCCTGGGAGGAAAGACGGGGCTCGAGGGGGGAAGGGGTTGGTGTTTCTGGCTTTCTGCACAGGTCAGAGAGCTCAGCGCTCGGCGGAGTAGGAGGACGGGAGATACACACACACTCCAATACCAGCATCACTGGATACTGGATTGTGTTCCTTTTTCCCTTCTCCAACTTGACTGTTTTCATCTGTGAGCAATCATAACCACCACAAAGATTGCCATGAGGAAAAGAGGTGGGAGAAAGCCCCGGTATTCCTGCCCCCACGGAGACAGGATTGTTGCTGCTTTGCATTCCATTTTCTCACGGGACCTAACCTGGGAACTGCCTGCCATCTCGCCTGAGGGAGAGCCCAGCCGGCTGGGCTCGACATCACCACCTGCTGTCAGTAAATATAATTGCAACCCCTGGGAGAGAGCAAGCAGCCAGTGGCGGAGGTGCCACAGCGCCACCTGCTGTCCGTAGATATAATTGCATTTCCCCTTTTTGGGCGGGTAGCCAAAGGGACCTTTTTGACTGTTTGCCTTGTTGTTTGCCTTGTGGAGGGGTTTATTACAAACTGTTGTCGTTTGGTTCTTTTTCTGAATATATATATATATGTATTGTGGTTAAGAACTGTTATCTTTTTTTTAATATATATATTTCCTAATTAAAGTTCTGTTTTTCTAAATTTAAGGGAGAGGGATTATTTCTTGGCCAACATAGATATCTTCGTTCTCCCTCGAACTAAGACACCCAGTTAACAAGAGATAAGAGGAAACGGCCTCAAGTTGGGCCAGGGGAGGTTTACACTGGATATTAGGAGAAATTTTTTCACTGAAAGGGTTGTAAAGCTGCCCAGGAAAGTGGTTAAATCACCAACGCTGAAGGTATTTAAGACGCATGTAGATGTTGCACTGAGGGACATGGTTTGGGGTGGGTTTGGCAGTGCTAGGTTAATGGTCGGACTTGGTGATCGTAACCTAAATGATTCTATGATTCTATGACATATATACTTGGCATTTTGGAGGAAAGATTCTACTATAGTTATTGCCATACAGACATTAATTGTGTTGCTGTTTTAGTGTCTGATTGTATGTGCTTATGGTATCTTCTTAGAGTGAATAGAATTGCAGTGTCTCTTTCAATAAATTTGGGCAGCTTTTGGATGAGTATCCAAACATATTGCTGTATCAAATTAAGCTCACATGTCTCAGTGTTAGGCTTATCCAGCTTGTGATCAGGGAAATTTCTCAAATTCTGTGATGCTTCCTACTGGGTTGCATGGAATATTTTTGTTAGTATGTGGAAATGATGCATGAGAGTTCGATGGTAGTGCTAATAATTTGCAAAGTACTTTTTTGCATCCTTGAATAGCTCTCAGGTAAGAAAACTTGTTTTAGTTAATTCTAGTTAAAAGAAAAAAAATCCAAATACTATTTTCTCGGCCCCAAGCCTTTCATGCCTCCTAGAGAACTTTTAATTGAGAGATAAAAGAATTATTTTACTTTTTTGTTTGTTTGTTTGTTTATAGAAAGAAGCAGTAAGAGAATCATACTATTTCAAGCTGATATGACTGGGTATGAACTAGACTTTTAGCTATTTTATATTTACACAGTTCATTTATACAACAGTTTATCAGCTTGCATTTTGGAGGAAGGGAAAGGGTAAATGATATTAGGGCAATTTCTGTTTTTGAAAAAATATCTCTCCAATCAAGAAGCACACATCTCCTTTTTGTGGGAATTACATTCTTGTGAATGAAGATGGAACATTTTTTGAAAATCATACCATAGGACATTCTCTACACAGCATGTATTAATGCTGACTGCAGGAACTTAATGGCAAAGAGGAAAACATTATTGCTGTTTTGTTAATTATGATATTGATAGGGATTTTCAGCTTTGCTTTCTAATTCTTCACAAGCTATTCAAATTTCTAGTCTGAGGACCGTTTAATTTGTACTAGTTGTTATTTGGTATGTTTTGAATCACTCAGAGTCCTTCTAAAAAAATTTTGTGTATGATTTCATCATCTCTGAGCCATTTCATTGTCTCTTATGATGTCCTAGACCTTTCCTCTCCTGTGATTTGAGGTACAAAGGAAGGGCAGACTTTCTTAAGTCTGCCAGACATTTTACAAACTACTCAAGCTCTTTAACCCATTGACTGAGATAAATACAACACTTGTAGATTGATGACACATTTGGCTACAGTATCACTTAGCTAAACAGTTAAGGAAGTTTGAAATCTTGGAGATTTTGCATCTTTAAAGTTGTTACTTTAAGTTCAATTATGATTTCTTGTTCTTTCCAGCTCTTTTCAGTTACTTTATCAATTTGTCTATTATTGTAGACAGTTTAGCAAGACTGCATGATGTACGCATGATGCATGACTGCATGATGTATAATTTTTTTCTGTAATGAAAATCACTAAATATTTGTCACAGATCATTTGCCTTTTAATATTTTTACAGCCAGCCAATTCCAAAGTCACAGTGTTTTCATCTAAATAAACATTTAATGATGCTGTATGACTCCTGAGCTGTGGGGTTCTAGGATAGATTTTTGATGCACTATTTATTTATTCACTGTTAGTTTTTTGTCATTAGAAGCTGTTATACTTATTAGTCACTTACCATAAAGGAAACAAGTAAGCAACTTCCAAATCCAAAAAATGCATTGGAGTGATATTTTTAAGGTGAACTTATGGCTACCTTTCACCTCCTGAAGCAAAGTGATCCGTGCAGTTATTGTACTTATTTCCTTCAGCTCTCCTGGTTCCAGGTCAGGGTGTTGCCTTAAGGAAGGGGGAAAAAACTTTCAAAGACACCTTTATATGGGTAAAGCAGAGAAGAGTTCTTTACTTATAGGGTTTCAGGGTACAGAATATAAAGGAGTATAAAAGAGTATATAAAGTATAAAAAGTATAAAAGAGTACAACATGTGTTGATAAGTAACAGATAGAAAAGACCAGTGCTAGGATGAACTCATGGCCTCAGGAATACCATGTGAGCTCTTTTCCAAGCACCACCGCTTCAAAACATGCAGGGTAAATTAATCTGAAAGGCGTCCCTTTCATTTCATTCCCGGCTGTTTCCAGCCAAACCCCCTGAGCCACTCTGCTATGCCTTANAAAAGCCTCATCTACGTGGCAGCACGGTAATTTTGTAACTATATTCAATTATCATATCTAAAGGTCCCATCCAATCTAAGATTTGTCCATGCCCAGAACTTCCCTTGGTTCCACCTCATGGCACGCCTCTCCTAGAATTGAGTTGGAGGTCTTAAGACCCCTTTCCCTTATTGGAGCTTCTCCAAGGTTGCTGGGCTTTGCTTTCTTGTTTTGACTAACATGGTATCTAGTTGCCTTAGCTCTGGTACATGTTTTCCTTGTACAGTGCTCCAGCTGTTATCTGACCCTTAAGACAGCTAACACAGGGTCAGAGGTTGTTAGCTATGCTATATGTGAAAAGTATACCTAGAAGTATAAAAATCTACAAATTCATGAAAGCCCTACGGCAACAGGGCATCGCATAAAGGGAGTCAGTGTAATTGGGCAATTTTTATCTTGGGCTTATGGGTGCAGCTCTAATTAACAGTAGAAATAATATTTTATCTCTTCTGCCTATGTCCTTCACCACTCATTCCACTTTTCCTCTGCTCTGTGCATCTTTCCTCCCACTTTCCCCACCTACTCATCCCATGCTTTCCAAACAAGACACAGCACTGGTGCCCCTGTTTCCCATTGTCCTCTGTTCCTCAACTGCATATTCTGCTTCTCCCTCCCACTTCCAGACTTTTACCTTTCAAGAAGGTAAACGTAATTGAAGTGTAATGAGTGATGAATCTGATCTACTAATTTCTCATTCTCTCTTGTCTTTATCCAGATGACAGGGGATGGGTGGGACAGCTTTGTTTTTAGAGTAACTCTTTGTTTTGACAGGGGCCTGTTTTTTAATGTATGCATTTCTGAAAACAGAGGCAAGGCTTTAGTAGAATGTCTTTCTGTTGAAAGATGGAGGTTAGTAAGATTAGAGACATTTCTTGGTGGTCGTAGAAGTTCACTCCTCAGCCTCAGGCTGGCTCAAAATAAGTCACTAATAAAATCACAAGTAGATTTTATTAGTGGAGTCAAGACATGCTATTGTGCTTCAGGAGTGAAGCTGTCACCCTGTAGGCAAAGATGTCAAAAGATATGTTTACTTGCCCACTTCTTTCAAAGGAGGGTAAAATGAAATCAGTGTTAAGAAGTCTAGACTCTTGAAGCACATCATCAGCTGGGGTGGTGCCAAGGGTTAAAAAGTTATTAAGATCCCAAGCTAGTTCCCATTGTCAGTCTGACTTTTGACTTCAATATGGGTTGAAAGAGTTCCTTTAAAAATAAAGCAGCTTTGCAGCTGGTGGGTAAGCTTTATGGCAAGCAGAAAAGATTACTGTAATATTTTAAAAGAAATATTTCCTATCTGGCCTCAGAAGTTGTAATTAACCTGTATGAGTCTAGAGCTATGGATTATGAAAGAATGAAAAGTATCTATGCAGTGTGTAGAAGAGGCAACTCATGTATTTTACAGGCAGTGTAACATTTTAAAGTATAGATATTTAAGACTTTTTTATTTTAAATTACAGTGGCATGATCTGTAACTGCAATATACTGCTGTAAACCATCTTTACCCTACTATGCATTACTTCTGTGGCTGTTTGATTCTCAGCAGAACCTGGAAGAATAATTCAGACAAATTTCATTTCTTGTTTCACACTTCTTCACCACAATAATATGCTTAGCTAACAGGTTAACAAGTATGCCCTGCTCACTTTCTTTTTATTGAAAACGTTTAACAGGTCATAGAGACCTTCTAAACCTCACAATGCTCTTCAGATCTTGCAGTAATAATAATATTCCTTTTCCCTATTCAATCTTTTTTTCTTTCTTGCCCTCCTCCTTTATGTCGCACTCAGTCTTTTTTATAACTCTTGACAGAATGCTGCCTTCAGTGTAGTCTCTTCAGGAATTATATTATGTGGGTTTGATTTTACATTATGTATATAATGATGCATTAATGCATATAAAAGTTGAAATTACCTCCCAATATCTACAGATGGAAATGTTGAAATTGCAGGGCTCTCAGTTTATATAGTAGCAAAACAAGATAGAAAGGGCAGGTAAGTACAGGTAGGTGTAACTGTTATGCAGAAAACTCAACAGGTTTTCTCCCTCTGGTCGTATTTAAAATACTCCTTTGAAAATGTATTTTGTATATAATTTTAAACATGAGAAAGATGGAAGGTATCATCCATACTTCTATAGAATAATGGATGATGAAATACTTGAGGTGTTCTGGTGGGTTAAAGTTCTGTTGATTGGGTGCTCAGTTTTAATATAAATCAAGATACAATCTAATGTGCAAGAAGCATGGATTGTACTTTTTTAATCTGATTATTTATCCTTCTGATTTTGAAATTAGCTTTCTGGAATCCCAAATGATATTCATAAATTCTGTGTAAATGTAATGCCAAAATATATATTTTCATCTCTTAAGTGGCTTAGGAGTGTTAGAGTGCTACTAGAGCTAGATAAGTAACTCTTTATGTGACACAGGGTGGGGTTTTTCTGAAACTAATAAACATTCCAGAAAACAGGTTTTTCTCTGGTTTCAACTTACGCATGTTAATTCAGATGAGCTGGAGGGGGTGGTTTGTATCACAGCAGTGGCAAAAAATCCAAGAATAATCTAAATTTGTGTGACCTGTCTAATGGATTTGTATTTTTTTTAAATATTAAAAGCTTCTGTTTTGTTTAAATGTTAAAAGATTCTGTTTGCATGTTTCAGTCATCCATTCAGGGATGAAAATCCATATGGCTTAAAGGGCCACTTGCACACCATAATCAGAAAGCATTAAATACCAAGACTGAGCAGTAAACACAGAGAGCATAACTAACTCTGGTTAAACAAGAACCTGAATATTTGCATAGAATGAATATAACCATAGTTGTCACAGCCGCCTTCCATTCCTTAAAGGGAGCCTACAAGAAAGCTGGTGAAAGACTTTTTACAAGAGCATGTAGTGATAGGACAAGGTGAATGACTGTAAACTGACAGAGAGTACATTTACATTAGGTATGAGGTGGTGAGGCCCTGGAACGGGTTGCCCAGGGAAGCTGTAAAATGCTTCACCTCTGGAAATGTTCAAGGCCAGGTTGGATGGAGCTCTGAAAAACCTGTTCTAGTGGAAGGTGTCCCTGCCCATGGCAGGGGGTTTGGAACTAGTTGATCTTTAAGGTCCCTTCTAACCCAAGCCATTCTATGATTCTATGATCATAAATATCAAAGCAAAAATGGCTGTTGTAGTTTTCTGCATAATCGTCTCCACAGTCTCAGTGATTGCTTTGCCCACCACCTCAAATTCTGTATTCCTGAACAAAGCCTCTGAGTTACAAGTTTTCCTTTTGAATTTGCAAGGATACCAAATGCTTTAAAATAATTTTGTCATGCTACAGTGCAGTAACAGCTTTATCCCTATTAATGGGCTTTCTAGAATTAATATTGTTCTCTTTACGTAAGTCTAAATGTCACTGATGTGTCATAGGCCACATAACCTTAACTCCAAAGGCCAAGAGTCTGGCTTTAGGCTCCAGTGCACAAGTGTCCATGGTACATCCTCCCACAGTTCTGCTTTGCTAAGCATCCAATCATGCCAGAAGTTGCTTTCTTTCCATTTACATAGGATTCATTACAGGAGAAAACAAATAATGTGAGGTTGTAGTGGTGAGCATCAGGAAGGAGGAAGACACACATGCTGCTCTGCCTTTGATCAGGGAATCAAGAAGGTGGGAAGAACTGTAAAATCCCTGTCAACCCCAAAATTATGTTTCAGCATATCTGGCATAACGGCTCTTTTTGAACAGTTCTTCTGAGTTTCTGTCTGTGCTCCATCCCAGAGGTGCTATTGACCTCCTTTTACTGCAGCTTTTTACCCTAACAAAGGGAGAAACTCCTGCAGTAAGTTTTTTTTCATTGCAGAAAAAAACAAACCTAAAAGTCCCAAACCCCAAATATCTTGCATGGCCCTAAATTGATCTAAAGATTAGAAAATTCTGCCTCCTTTATCTTATTTTTAGTGTCCCCGAGTATCTCTTTTATTACATACAACAGGAACACTGTAGGGGGATTAGTTAATGTTAAATAGAAAGAGAAGGATTAATTTCAAAATACATTACTTTTTTATTTTGCAAAATAAAAAATTCATTATGAACTGATATTGGCAGATTCAGAGTTTAAAAATGTGCTTAACTGAAAAAATATCTTTAATTTTTATGGTAGTGGCTGTTATCAAATATGAGGCATGACAAATAGCACACAGTGAAAAGGCTGATAATATGTCATGAACTGGGCATGATCAGATGAAAGAAACGACTGATGCCATCTCAGATCTGTCAGCTGTTGTCATTGAAGATTTTTGTCTTCAAAAATAAGGTGGAAGTACTGGAATACCATGAGGAGGGATATATAGGAGTAGAAGGGAGAGCCAAGGTCAGAAATTCTAGATCAAAGCACTCAATTTCAATATCTAAAAATAATCAGATTATTTGCAAGCACCTGGAGGGTTGCAAAGAAACCAGCACCAGGAAACATGGATTTGTCGAAAACCAGCTAATTTCCTTTCAACAGATTAACAGGCCTTGAGGTAAGTTACCAAGCCATAGAAGTCATTCATCTTGAATGTGATAAGAGATATCTATCTCTTTTGACATCTTGATGAAGAAGGTAGGGAAACATATTGTAGATGAAACTATTGGAAGGTAAATGTATAACTCATTGACTGACTGTACTAGAAGGAATCAGTGATTTACTATATAAAATAATATATCCAGTGCATTCTGGGAGGGTCCTGGACCATAAGAAAGTTCTTAAGACAATAAAAAAGGCATAAATAATGGAATAAAGAATATGCTTCCTAAAGGACATTAGAGAAAAGGGCTTGAATTTGAAATATACTTGGAAAATTATAGGAAAAAAAATTGATGACACTGGTTTAATGTAAGATAGATAAGTGCAGTCTCCCATTAAAGCAATGGCAATTGACTACAAAAGTTCTTTTTGGAGAACAAGTGTCAAGTTTTATGGGAAAGGACATAAAGTTCCTATCTAGTCTGACTGTATGTCAACAGCATCATGCTACTGCAATAAGCAACAAGCACAACCAAACTTTTTGTGTCTGTGACACAAAAGGTTGTTTTCTTCTCTACCCAGCTGGATGAGATATCATTAAGAGTGGAGCCAGTTTGAGGCAACATACCACAGAGTGTTTAGGAGAGAGCAGAAAAAATAAACAGTGGGCAGACTGGCTGCAGAAAGAGCTGGAGTGATTTATCCAAGGGAAAGAGGGGAGAAAAAAAGAGTGTGGAAACACAAGGGAAGAGTTTTGGGCATGCAAAAGACAATTGCAAAACACAAGGTGCAACAGAACAATGTGATGGCTTCTTGAGAGCCCTGTTAGCTCTGTTTGTGAGGATTCTGGACAAGCATCTCTGCAGATCTTTGCTCTTTGCAGTTTTTGAGTACAAATAGAATTATATTGCTTTGGTTTTAATAGCATGTACATATTCTTACCTGTGTACTTTCTGGGTTACTTTTGTTAAATTTTGGAGTTTAATTCTTTAATTCTTAATTCTTCTGAATCCAGTTTGAAAAATGCTGCTCCTTTAAGAAAAGAGAAAGTGTAATTTCCAACTGATCCCATTTCTAATTTATGTTAAAACAGTTTGATGGCTGCAGTAATTTAAGATGTTTGCATACAACCTTGTTAGAGATTGATCGATATTAAGGAGTTAAGGTTGTATATTAATTATCTGGGAAATACATTATCTCTGATGAGAGAATTGGTAATGGATAGCTCCTAATTGTTAGGATTAGGGAAGACCACGAAGGACTTCAAGGGGGATAGAAGCACTAAAATAAACAAGTGGTAGATGGATTTTTATTGTGTATTGTAAAAATAGTGATAAGAATGAGAAACTCTTCTAGGCTCAAGATTAAACGTAACAACTCAGGAAAAAATGGTAAGATTCAGTATGGACAAAGGATTACAAGTTTTATTCCTTTGAGTTCCAATGAGAAGGGAAGCTAGATATCATGATGTTTAAGTAATGTAATATGGTATTACAGCCTCACATGAATTGCTGATACATTCATCTCAAACAGTTATTACTTTTCCAGTGAAATTATGCTTGTGCACAAGGGCATCAAGGTTTGGCAATGAAATCCTTAAGGGGCTTGTTGAGATGCTTCTGTTTTGGAGCCAAGCTTTGAGAGGAGAAGAGAGAAAACTGGGAACACCATAGACTGACTGAATGAAAGAATGTATGGTTTAAACTGTATAGCAAGAGCTCCATTTTCCCCTAATCTGAGAGCAAGGAGGTTGATTGCTTGAAAGGAGCAAAGGAGCTTTTCTAATGGGTTAGTTACCTGTGGAGTTGATTGCCAGCTACACTGGTCACATCCTAATCATGGAACATGCTGATCACAGAGATTCAGCATCCCTGATGAGACATACCCTGAGGAATTTCTGTACATTAGTCTGTGGTCTTTATTTGGCACACATCACCTCACTGTGTATGCATGAACATCCTAGTTTGATGCATGAGTATGTAAAGTTCCAGCTCCAACCTCAAATCTTCTCCCTACCTTTTCTCTCCTGTTTCCTTTCACCCTTCTGCCACCTGTCTTTTAATTTATTTTTTTACCTATGCTTAAAATCTCAGGTTACAGATTAATCAATGACTTCTTTTTACTGCCTTATTTATTTATTTATGCCTTTGGTTATTTAGAAAGAGTTTAATTCTCCTACTAGTCTATCATGTTAATGTAAATTGTATTATGGTCTCTGTAGCCCACAACAAAGAGCAGCCAACACTGCAACCCTCCTATTCACTGCTGCTCTGATCATGTCACAGTGTCCTTGTACGTTGCTTTTGAAATACCAATGTTTTCATAAAAATCTGGGATGCAAACATTTAGCCCTCTAGCTTAGGTACAACTACATTTTCCTCCCCTGTGTATGATGTCTGACTGAAGATATTATTTTCTTAGGGTTTTTACATTGAAAGTTTCCATAGTTCAGAAAAATGCAATAGTGCATCCTTTTCTGCAACTTTTGTTGTAATACTTTTGTTCCAAACTCTTGGAAAGATTCAGGTCATTAATAGATTCTCTGAAGTCAGGATGAATGTAGTAAAATCTAGTCTGCCAAGAAGGATCCTTATAAGTCGAAGCCAGTGTGCCTTTCAACTCCTTTTGTAGGAAATACTTTATAGTGCATCATTTTCCATCTAGCTTGATGACAGTTTCTGTTTAGGCTGTTCAGTTTTGACCTTGGTAAAAAAAATAAAAAAAATAATTCTGCTTCCACAGGGGCTTAGACTCAGCAGTTTGTTCTTGGCTTTTTTATCTATCTTACATTTTGATAGTTTGTTCTACTGCTCTGCACTTAATTCAATGGTGCTGAGGGAGTTGGCATAACATTATGTCATGGTGGAGAAAAATGGCAAGGGCTAACACCAAAATGTGGCTTGTTTTCCCCTTCTGTGTTGCAGAGAACTCTGAATTGCACTTTACCATCGCTACCATAACTTTAACTGCCTGGCACTGTCTGGTTCTTGGCTTATGTTCATCTGCCATGAAATCTCTGTTGGAAAGTTGCATTTTAGGCAAATGGTAAGTAGCAGTTGCTCAGAGTAAAAAGAGAATGAGAAAAACTAAAACATAATGTCAGTTGTTAAATATTTCCTTTAACAACTTAAAACTTCTTCTTGTTACATGACAGGTACATAGAGCTCCTGTAGATCTAGGACTATGTTTTTGTTCATGTTTCTGACTGAAATAAAAAATCTGAATCCAGTTTATTCTGTTACCAGCTTTAGATGGGTTTTTCAGAGGGCAATTGTGGGAATATTTAGCAATGAAAATATTACATTTTTAATATAATTAAATATTTGTGTATCAGAGACTCAGACAAATCAAGTAAATAAAAGACCAGTAGATCATTTCCTTCCTTCTGCTAGAATTCATTTAGTCCTCATAGTCCTTATTATAATATGTGCAAAAAATGTAACCTGGTGCACCTCTAATGATCCCACTGTTGGATTTCTACTGCCTGCCTTTTGGAGATGGTAGTAAGTTTTTCTCTTTTCTTTTTTTTTCTTTTTTTTTTTTTAAGTGATCAGTGGTTGGTAAAAAAAGCTATTAGAAATAACTATTTTGCAGTACTTTACCTATTTTAATTAAAAAATGTGATCATTTTATATATCAATAAGTTATGTTGCTTTCTAACATGGGTCCCCCAAAACCTCAAGTCTGATGACCTCTGCCATTTTGTCAAAACCTAAGAATTTGTAGTAGGCTGATTTAAAGACTTAGAGTATAAGATGAGCACTGGGACTGTATGCATAAAAAGTCATGTTTCCCTAAAGCAACTGAGTAAATGTTTGTGTAAGTAATTGGATTTGCAGTTGTTTAGTTTGTATGTGCCTATGGTATCATAGGAGACTTAACACTACTGGAAAACTTACGTGACGTGATGGTCTTAAGCTCTCGTGAGACAGTCGAACACAAACTTTCATAAGGTTGAGTGATAGACCTCTAAACAGGCTTTATTTTCTAGCTTGGTTTACAATGTTTTACTGAAATAATCTCTAGGACTTCTAAAACAATTTTTAACAAAAATTAAAAACTAAAGTTTATTATAAAAAAAAGAGAAAGTTGTGTGCAGGTTTGGTTTAACAGTTAGACAGAAGTTAATCATGGATCTTATTTTATCTGAAACGTTTTGACCATCCATAAAACATAACTAAGTTTTACCCATTTTTTTCTTTTGAGCTGGTTTTTAACACTATAATACAATACATCCCCATACATCCTCTCTATCTGTTGCCAACATGATTATATATAAAGCCTCAGCATTAAATTTTGAATTCTTCAATTTTGTTATAGAGATTGACAGAGTTACAAAGGAAAAAGTTTGTGGGAATGCAATTCCTCTTCCCTTTAAAAAAGTAATTTTAAAATAGAAGTTACGTTATTTTCCACTTTTTGCTATTAGGAGATCTCCTGGGTACAGTTACCTTGGAAACATCATATTCTAAAGGAATAAGAATATATAGAACATTTTCTTGCACCCATTGATAATGGAAAAAGGATGCTGCTGATAACGGTAGAAAAACATTCAGTTTACTGAAGCAGAAGCCCAACCTCTAAGATAAAGTTTGGAAAAGAGAGAGAAATCTTGGTTTGGAATATCTGGAGTTCAAAAAACTTGATGTTTTCCAACCTCTGCCTTATAAGACTAACTGGTGGCCTAGTGGAGAGGATTGTACTCATGTATCATGGCTTTATCAAGTGTAACATCCAAATTAGAGCACAATTTGAATATAGTACATATATTAGAATATAATTACATGGCTAAGTTGCAAAGAAATATGAGGCAATATTCAGGTCTCAACTCGGTGCCTATGTTTTATTTACAGATGTCATGATTATAACAAAGCTGGATTAAACACTGCAAATTCAGCCTTTCTGAATTAGCAAAATCAAGGAAGCATTATTTCTACTAACTACCATTCCTTTGCATTTCTGAGAGCTGACATTGGCACTTGCCTTGTTTTGCATGAACCCTGATGGTGGAGAGAGTTTCCATGGTCAAGTGAAGCTGTTGGAAGGCTTCCTAGAAGTCTTCCTTGAGTCTGCAGGATGGAATTTTCTTAAACACTCAAAAGGCAGTTGAATGTACATTGTACTTCATATATACATAGGATCCCCTGAAGATCATAGTCGTCATTCAACATTTTGATGTTTTGAAATCTGTCTGTATGTTTATGAGAGCTGCACATGGGTTGTTTCTGTTGAAAGGAGGATTCTCCAGATGGGACTGACCTGAAGGCAAGATTGTATGGTTCACTGCTATCGCAGCAGTGACTGGAAGATACTTTGTAAGAAGCAGGATAATTCTGGCACTGGTGAGGTTATTGAGTGTTGTTTATTCACTTACCTCCACTTCAGAATCTCTACAATCTCTATTTTTTGGTTTCATTTACTGAGAGATTTGATTTCATGTTACATCACCATAGTTTGCACTTCATTAAAAGGAGGAATAGACAAACTTAGCTCTTCACAGTCTCTGACTGCAAAGGCTTATGCATTGTCGTGAACAGTCTGTTAACGCCAGTACCCAAACAACCAGTGGTGCAGGAGAAGATCTAGTTTTCTATATCTTTGTATCTCAACAAATGAAAGCTTCAACAGCTCTCATGTGCAGATGCACACAAAGAGATACACTATCTTGCAATGTAATGTCTTTAGGTAAAAATCAATGGATCAATCTGGATCCACAGGTGAAATCAACTCATTGTATGAAGTCATGATACTGGTGACATAAGTATTATGTAACAAATTAACAAAACAGATACATGCCAGTGGCATTTTATATTAAATTGAACTATAACTGCTCCTGCTATTTCTTTTCAAACTTGTTTCTTCAAAGCTTTAGCTTTCTTTCAGAAAACAGCAGGTCTGAATGAGAGAGAAAGATGTTCTCAGTGTTTCTGTGTATCAAGTCCTTTTTTTCTTGTACTAACTCCTTTTAGAATAGCTTTTCTTTGAATTTATAACTGACAAATTGTGAAGCATTGAAAACTCCTGAGAGCAGGACAGCTTCAGCTCTTGTTTGTGGAAGGGAGCAGGTGTTGAACAGGTACTTGATCAAACTTTTGCTCAGGATACAAAGGATCTGTAACAGAAAGTGACAAAGTAACAGTGCAAAGGAGGAAAAGCATGGATGAGAAAGAAACCTGTTCAAAATTGCATTAAAGGTTACAGGAAATACTGTAGAGGTTGAACTGGCAGCACTTTTAAAGAGATTACTAAGATTTTAATCTATTATTGAGAAGAGGACGAGTTGTGTTAGACAGCATGGTGGTGATTGTTGTTTTTTTCCTCATAGATTCTTTGTACTGATTCCTTTCTCAAGGAAAGACACTTGCATCTCAAATACTGTCATGAGTCTGCTAGATCTTATTTATTCCAGAATGCTGGAGCCACATTTTGATTGTGTCTTGTCATTTGTATCGTCCAAGTTAGCAAGTTCTGTTAGCTTTAGGAAGGTCATGTACAACTAAAAATTAAAGATTATGGTCAGAGCAGCGTCAGGCAGAACATCAACCATGTGCTTACTAGAAGAGCAGAAATAAAAATAATAAAAAAATAATTTTAGTATCACACCTTCAACTGACTCCTTAGAGAATGAATTTTATATAGTTATCTCCAGTGATGTAGTCATATCGTATATGTGGTTAAGGCAGGTCATTATGGTGGTATGGAAGTCAGTATAGCCAGGGAGCTTGATGAGTGTCTGACCTACCATGTACAGGGGTAAGATTATCTCATGCTCAGAGATAAACAGAGCCAGTCTACTTTTATTTTAAAGAGATTTGAAAAAAAAACAGAATGAAGACTGATGTATCAAGTCAGTGATTAAGACAAATATTTGTATTATTGACAGATCAACAGGAGGTTTGAAGTTATTATCAAGTTTGTTTGATAAGAAAAAGAAAAAAAGAAGAAAAAAAGAAGGAAAAAAAAGAAAACCAAAGATGAAATCCTGATTAAAACTCAAAAATTGATATCCTGTACAGCTTTTCTTTGAAAAGTATTCTACATTTTCCTCTGGAATGTGGTACATAACTCTAAATAGGTCTTGTTTCTCTCCAAATTCATAATGATACCTGGGTATTGTAGGGATTACAATTCAGGATTGAATTTTATATTTAGGCATCTTTATTCAGCCAAAAAAAGGGAAAACACTACATATCAGTGTCTAAAGAACATTTGATAAAGTCCAGCTTTCCAGCAGACCAAGCTTAAAGAACTGAGCCCATGGGCTCCTTGTGCTTAAGCATCTTTAATCAGTTAAGTTTTGACAGGTCTTTGTATCTTGTACCATTTACTTTCTAAAGGTTGTTTTCTGCTGTGAAACTTTTATGCCTTTATTGACTTGTTATTTGATTTAGCCAAAAAGTCAAAGAGATATTCAGGCTCTTGGTCCTAGCAGCACATTGGCATTCAGTACACGAGACATTTTCAAATGCTACATAAATAATGTTTTCCATCATGCATATCCTCATTGTGCGATATAACTGGTGTCTTTATGTGGATCCTTGCTAATTCACTGACGGATAATACACATGTTGCTCATTAGTCTATTATCTAGTGGTTTATCAATCATAAGCACCCATCACTTCACTTGCAACACTTTGTATTGTCAGGTCAGCTCAGTGCTGCATTAATGTGCAGTAACATGTCTTTATTGTACCCCAGCCTTTTTCCTCCAGGAGAGCTCAATGCTGACAACAAAAGTATTTGGATATTTTTCCAGTATAGGGTTTGTGTACATGTGTCTGGCTGCAAAACATGGTCTGCAAAATGTAGGATCTGGAAGAGGTAAAAACTAGATGACTCTCAGCATGGGGTGCGTGTCCAGGACTGGCAGCTGGAGGACAAAACCAACCCTCTTCCCATACATATGGGACCTCCTTCTGATTTGTGAATAGTTTCTGTTAGGAAGCAGGAAAATAGAGGACAGTCTGAGTCTGAGTCTATCAACAGCTTTGTAGGGCTGTCCTGGATGGCGCCAGTCAGAACTGCCCTGCCATGTCAGAGAGCACAAGACTGCATCACGCTCTTCTTAAAAGGTTTGCTGGCTGCACTCCTTCCCAGCTCTGACAGCTTTAGGGGGAAGTGATGGGGGAGTTTTTATAGCAGCAAAGAATTATTTGGAACTAGGGAAGTGTTCAGCTCAACTGCTCAGTGCATATGCAGTTATGTAACTAATGCCAAATAAGGCAAAGTACATGTGGCAGGTAGATTAAAAAAAATCACAGAGGTACACAACACACTTCTGCCTTAGTGAATCACCTTTCCCAGGTAGAACCATTATTTAAAGATTGCTACAGACCATGAGCTAAAGCAAATTGGTTTTTTTTTAAGGTGCAGAGAAGGAGAGCTTTTTAAATCTTCTTTAATTTTGGAAACTTTCCATTTCAAGTACTTTATTCAAATTTAATCATGGGGGTGTCAGAGTATGAAAATGTCTAGTTACAATACTGTTGGGGAATTTCAACTTTCACTTTAATGATACTACTTGTGCCTATATTGAGAAGTATCCATGGAAACAATACAGTAATTCATAAAGTGTAGATCTGTAAAAAGTCTCTCTGCCACAAATATGTTTCAGCAAGAAAATCAAGAAGACACTGTTCATGTCGATGTTGCACAGCTATAGAGACTTCTTTAAAGTCAATGATGCCACAGTATATAAAATTACTCAGTATTTTCTGACTTAAAGAACTGAATAAACGAAATCAGAACCATGAAACTCTCACCTTCCAAAGTAGATAATGTATCACAAAAAAAACCCTGAAAATTAATTTTCATGTGAACTAAGTATAAAGTTGTAGCAAAAGTGTTTATATGAGTATTTTTTTTAAATTATCAGATCATAGTGAAATAAATGGAAAGAGAAATACTGTGCTGTACCTGCCCAGACTATAATTTATGTTCCTATTTAAGTCCAGCTAGATAAGCATGAATCAACTTGACTAAGCTAACATGATACAAAAAGGCAATCTAAGCACTCTGGAGCTTCCTTGCTAGGGCAAAGATTTTAATGTTGGTTTTTTTGTTTGTTGTTGTTTGTTTTGGGGGGGGTTATTTTTGGTTTTTTCCCCACACCTGTAAACATATTGTTCAACTCAAGTTAAATGCCAAACAACTCTGTTGCTCAAATAAGTGCAAAAAGTTTTATTTTTGCTATATTCTTGTAAAAATGTAAATCCAGAAATTGTCTTTCTAGATGTGAACTATTTAAAGACTAGCTGTCTGACTTTGGTCAAATCAGTGAAGACAACCTGCTCAAAAAGGTTATTTCTCTCTTCTGTTTTTCATTCAAAATGAATAATTCATGTTGCTGTGATCCTGGCCGGGAGAGCAATGTGCACTGAGGAGTTAGTGATTCCTGTACCAATGAGTGTTTGTGGAGGTGCAGCCCTGTGCTCTGCTCTGCCACATGCTCAGAATGGACACAGAGGCAGTGTTCGACTTTGCTTGTCCCTTGGCCACAGGATGAAATTGGTCTGCAGGCAGCTCCCACCAAGTGTTGGCAATTACACTGCCTGTGCAGTGGTGTAGCAGCAGGTTATCAAGTGAAATGTTTTTAATTTGACAGTTGAAATGATAACCCGATTTTTTTTCTCTTAATAAAATCCTATAGGAACTCAAAAGACCAAAATAAGATTACCTTGCAAGGAATGGGGTCTGCACAGCGTGCCATGCCCTGGTTTTACACCTGAGCTACCCACCTCAGGGTTTCCAGCATGTGAATGGATAGTCTATACTATCCTCTTTTCCTTAATAGTTTTAGCTCTAATAAATGGCATTTTGAGGGATGCTCTCCTACAGGGTCAGAGTGCATTTTTTAATGGGATACTAATGTACTATCATCTCCTGGTACAAAACATGTATGTAATGTAGGTAATCAAAAAAATCAGTTTTTTAAAATGCCAGGGGGATTCCTGTAGCTCACAGTGAGAGCTGAGGTGTTGCTCTGACACGCTGCCTTTCTTCTTTGAGCTTGGGAGACCAAATACGGATATGCTATATTGGTGTCTGATAACTTATTCTGACATTTCTGGTCTACTGCTAAATAACTTCTTATACAAACTTTCTTTTCCTCTGCAGAATGGCCCTGTATGCTAATCTTCAATACATATTTCATACCCTAACCCTTCCAGTTACTATGTTAAACTGCTTTTAAGATAGATCAGGTTAGGAGAGTTTCAGATGAAATTTTGAACAAGATGAGCAGCACCTTTTCTTGAGGTCTCTGTAACAAAAATAGCTTTTTCAAATAACTTTAGATGCAGGCAAAATAAATTTTGCTGTCACAGTTCAAGGCAGCAATATCTGAAGTAGAAACAACCTCTTTAATTAGAGTTCTAAGGAAAAGGTATAGTTAATCCTATAATACAATACACACTATAACATTAGTGTAGGAAATTAATCTTATGTTGCCTTATTATGATTTTTACCAAACAGTGTTAGACAGTAATTTCTTATTTTCAGTGAAATAACAAGTTGGACTTTTCAATCTTGCAGTACCTTCAGTTTACTGGAGCACTGAAAACTAGCATCTCAAAAATAGCAAGAAGAATTACCTCTTGACTATTGTATCCGTGTTTAACCACCAGTCCTCAAAGATGGACATCCAGACAGGTCAAATACAATCAAGACTTTAGACCGAATGTGGAAATCCATTTCCCTTTGATGATAATAAGATAACACTTGCATATGTAGTAGTAAAGTACAGGTTAGTAGAGACATCTGTGCTGCAGGCCTTGTTAGCTCTTTGCCTCTGTTTCCCTTGTACAAGAAAAGACCGTGAGACTGTTAGGCTGCCCAAGGTCGGAAAGCTGCCAATGTGCACCTGCAGCTGAGAAACAAGACCATAAAACAAGGGAGTTTGGACAGCATGACTCCTCCAGTGGACACAAGAATGTATTGAGATAATAGAAACAGCAGATTGTTACTGGGAAAGAGGTCTGAGAACTAGGATGTTTGAATTGTTTAGACTTATAGCATACTTTAGGATCTGATTACCTATGCACGAAAAGGTACATGTGTGGAACACTTGTAGAATAAGGTAGATGATTTGCAGAATAAAGTGGACGATTTTGTTACACTCTCTATGAGAGCAGTCTCGTCTCATTTGCGCCTTTTACCGTGCCGCGGCACATCTGCCCTTGATATCTGATTATGAAGTATGAGCCAGCACAAGCAGTAGGTTTTGTTGCAGTCTTGTACAGATTATCACTCATGGACACTTTTCATAGCCTGACACATAGCTCTAGATGTGATTAAGCTGTGTGATTCCTGGACAGCTGATGCCAAGGAATACAAAAGCATGTTCCCTCACCATTCTTCAATGCATATAATCCCCTCCAACTGGAGATTCCTGGTTTCCCTCCCCAATCTTCAGGATGCACACCTTTCTGAGAACCTGCTAATGACTTCATCAGCACAGTCAAGACATGGCATTCCTTCTGTTGTGCTCTAAAGCCAGTCCCTGCCCAGGCTACACTCAGATTGATCAAGAAGTGGCCCATTCTCTTGAATCCAAGTCAAGAAGCGTTCATAGTCTTAGCTACTCTGGATTCCACCTATGCTTCTGCTCTGTGCTTCCAAGACTTCTGGTATTTCCTCAGAAATTCTATATTCTATGTTTACTTTGCCTACTTCAGCATATTCTGTAATATAACAGGACTTAAAGAAACACATGCACATGCTGTAGCACTTACAGGATATTAATCCCAACAATAGTTAAATCTTAGTTCTGACAGTGGGATAATCTTGAACATTACTCATATGTCTTGAACTAATGAGAGTATGGCTCAGCTGATTGGTGAATTTTGATGTAAGTATCTAATTATGCCTACTTGTATTGTTATGAAAATACAGAGTGCTCTTTGCAGGGTCTTCATAGACAAAATTCATTAATTTAATTTTACCGTGGTTAGTTACCCTATGAAAGCTTTCATGGCCTGTTAATTTCCCTAGATCTTCCTTTACTTATTCTTCACTAAAGTCCACAAAGGCAACTTCTATGACATGTTTACGAGAATTTAAATTCAAAAGAGCGCCTTTTCAGGTTTTACAGAAAGTACATCTATGATATTGTCTTACTTTTCCTCATTGAGACCTTAGGCACAGATGAGGTCAGCTTTTTCCTAGTATCTTTTTCTAATAATTCATTAATACCTTTCAAGCCAAAGCCTGAAAATTGCAAAATTTCCTCAATTTCTGTTCTAATGTTTGCCTGCCATAGAATTGTACAGATATTTTAAATCTGAGACCCCTTTCTGTGTAACTTCCTGCAAAGCTGTGCAGTGCATGTTTTCTGTTTTGAATGACCCACCACACTACTAATAATCCTTGGCTTAGTTAAACTTCAAAGCAGAAAGGCTGTACACGTACAGTGTATAGCCATAGGTCATTTTCGTAATTTCCCACCCAGCATGATTTGAGAATCTTTGTCATTCTTACAGGTGATGTTGTGCCTGGTTCCCATTGCTCCCTTAGGCCAATCTCTGTCCTTTTACTTCCATAGAAATATTCTGAAATTCTCTACAGAATTAGGGTTTTCAGGCTTTTCTCCTGCCAGTTTTGCCAGTCTTTATTGGTGTTGTCAGTGTAAACAAGAAGAGAATCAGTACTTATATTCTAGTAGTGTCATATTGATGCAGATTACTTAGTCCCCAATTTTATTCAGACTAAACAGCTGACCTGAGGTATGATCTCTCTTTCTCTCCAAATATGATCTCTCTTTCCCAAATCTCTTTTTCCTTTTTTTTTTTTTTTTTAAGAATTCAGAGGAAAATAACAAGGCTAGAAATAGGTGAGTATTAATTTCAAATGGATCTGCAACCTGTTAGATGCAGCAGATTAACTCTAGCAGCAATATAAGTGAAAATGATGTGAAAAAGAAAGCCACACTGAACAAACAAGTAGAATGACTAATGCTCAGGCCATCAGTCTAAAAAAAATTAGGGTCCTTTGTAGTCAAATAGAATCCATTCATTAAAATGGATCAACCTGAGTTATGGACTTTGCAGCTGAAGAAAATATAAAGAACAAATCAGTGTAATTTATAAATTGTAAACAGCTAAATTTGTATCACTGGCAATAAAACCTCCCAGGCTTCATTTTCCAATTCTCAGATATAGCAACTTATTCAGTGATTCTTTACCAACAATTCTTCAATAACGGACAAACCAGCTCATCAATATCTAGTTAACAGCTTTAATTTGGTTTACGGATTTGTTAGATCTCTATAGGCTTCTCTATTCCTTACACCAAGTCACATTTATCTCACATTTCTGCTGCAACAATGATTAGTACCAAGGGTCTTATACAACCTTTGCTACTCTAAAGGGTACCCTTCATCTTTCATTTCTTAATGTACTGTTTAGTTTGCTGGAAATATTAAACCATAAACATCAAATGTATAGTTAAAACATTGCAGAAGGGTCAATGGATCACCTTATTTACTCTGTAGAGGCTATGGAAATATCATTTTAGAGAAACAATTATTTTCAGTCTGGCTTTGGGGACAGACAACATTGTTGTGTTCTCCAGCTCTGTTTTTCAACAGAAGTGAAAAAACAACAGATTTACGTTCTAGAAAAATATTCACATGAACCACACAATTTAAGTATCTGCATTTTCTGTGGAATGGTGTCTGTGTAGACACATGCCCTTTTATATATGCCTTCCTTGTGCAAGAAGTTCCATGACTCCCTTTATTGGCCATTAGTAAAGCTAACCACAGAGGAACGGATGGTATTCCAGACTCATCGCTCCAGTCAAGTATTTGCCTTTTGCAGGTCTTTTTGTAGAAAAATTACCTCTGGTTTAGAATACTGTTTCTATGCATATGCATATTTTAAACAGCTTTTAACACAGTTTGGTAAACTGGGTAAATTGAATCTCAAGAATAAACTTGTGAGTCTCCCCCCACCTCCCTTCCCCCAAAACACTTTAAAATCCAGTTGTCTCTAAGCTCTGGTGTGTGTGTTTGTTCTGGCTTTCTGTTATTTGATTTCTAGCAGAACATTGTAAAGTTTATGTAATTTTGGGCCTAGCAGTTAATGTGTCCCCTGCAGGGAGGTTCCATATGAATTAAAAAGAAATTCAATTACTGAACTACTGATAACTTATCTCAACAGAAAGCAAATGAATTAAGGTGGCTTAGTGCTCACTTGCTTATAAATGTACCATTTAACTAGAAAACATGCTCTTTAAGAAAAGCAACAACACAAAAGCTTTTCTGATGTTTTATACTTTATTAAAATAAATTAGAATGAAAGTTACAAAAATGGCTTTACAAATATGCCAAATGATTTTTTATATTTTCCAAACAGAAACAGTGGGAATATTTCCGGTTTAAAAAGGATGAATGACTCTTTTGAAAAAAGCATAACACATTTTATACATATAATTTTGTTTTTCTAGGACATTAATACTGAAATTAAGACTTTGTTTCCAGTAAAATGTGGTCATCTCTATGTGTGATCATTATTGTACATGGAACAATGAGCTAATTTCATTTTCCTGTAAAAAACCCCCTTATTTATGCAGTTTTTGTGCTCATATTAGTTTTATATATATGCAAAAATGGAATGTTTCTCATCATCAGAATCAGTGGAGGTACTATGCTTATTGACTTACAGAATTAATGAATTAGCCCATTTTTTCTCTATGGGCTTAGAAAATATGGAATTTATTTATTTGTAGTGCATGTAATGTATATATCTGTAGGTTCTTCACTGGAGAATTACATTAAAAAAATCTGTCATCTGTTTTATAGTTATCTCCTAGGAAACTGACTTGTGTAATTTTAGGAAACTGGTTAGACTAGTATTAAAACATAAAGACTAAGTTCACTGCTACTTTTGATATCAAAACTTTGTATGCTTTCATCTGAAAAGCTATACGTTTTTAACAAGAAAATAGTAATAATAATAATAATAAACAACTTTCTAAAAATGCTTTATTTGTGCCGTGAAGAATCACACTATGAAGCAATCCTACCAGTGCTGCCAATTGCATTAAATCAGTGTTTTATTACAGTAATAAATGCTAGATAAATATGGAGCTTTTGTAGACTGAATTCAAGGAGGTAATCTATCTTCTTTATACTGAATAGTTGTATATATACTCATTGAAATAATTGGCAAGAATCTGGGTGCTTGGTTCATTTCAGTGGACCTTTAAAAGAAAATTTGTAATGAAATATCCCTCTATAACTTTTACAAAACCGGTATTTCTTCAGATCACAAAAAAAATCTTTTCTCTTTCACAACAGTGAAGACATTAAATGTGACTTGTAGTTGTGGGGCTAGAAGGATGAGTTTCATAAAAGTGTTTTTGTGAAATAAGTTTGAAAGAGAAATAATAAATGATATATATCTGGTGTCACTATCATAGCATATTATTATTATTGGATTTTTCAGGATGTGCAAAATGTGTTTGAAAACCAATATCCTGGGATTGAGGCTTAGTCCTACATTGTATAGTACTTTACAACCCTGTCAAAAAAGACATTCATATATATATTTCGCCGTAAGAATGGAAATATTTCAGGGTTATAGTCAGGACCTGCAGTCAGTCCATATCTTATAAAATCAGCAACTGCCTGAAACCCAACCCAACAGCTTTTGAGAGGAATGTCAGTGTGAATGAGAGGCTCGGTGAGCAGCACTGGGCGGGCTTTGCCCAGCCCCCCATCCGTGCAACCCTGTCTGCCATTAGCATGGGCTGTGCACCCAGTTTTCATCTTGTAGGGGTAATGGTCTTCAAAGATAGTAATGGATAAATGAATAAGAATCCTCAAAGAAGCCTCTATAGAAGTAGAAAATTCCTTTTTATTAGAAGGTTGTCTCCAAGAGTATCATTAGAATACTTATACTGCTACTTAGGTCTCTACAATAAACAGTTGCTGCACTACTGTGCTTTTTTCTCTAAAAAAGCTCAGTGCTATAAATGTCTTAAAGATGCAATACTGTGCTTCAGTACTGGGTATCTGGTGTATCCTTGTAAGCTGGAATGAAAGTTTCTTAATTTTCCCTTTATCCAAAAGCATCTATTAGAAAGACCTCAGTCTTCACAAGGAAGAAAGAATAAGAAATAAAGGCAGTAGAATGTATTAATTATTTAGGAATTGTTGTTCAGGTTCTTTAGGCAATAAATAGTAAGGGAGATCAGAGAGCAGCTCAAGAATGCAGAACAGTTATCAAAATAACAAATGTAAAAAAATCAACAATATCAAACACTTCCCAAGAGTAAACTGTTTCAGTGTAGTTGAAGAAAATGTTTCTCTCACAATTCTCAGTATGGGCCCTTTTCCTTGAGGGTGTTAACACACAAAGATCTGGGGTAACTGTAGACAGCAGTGTAGTCAAAAGACAGCTTTGAAGTTTTACTCATTTTCTTAAGGAATTCATCTTTCCATTCATCTGAAAGAATGTGTAAATTTGCTTCATTGTATGTGCAACTGTTTCAGTAATTTATATATAAACAATAAAACCATTAAATAAACAACAACATGTAACCAAGAGGTGACTATAAAGGGGTAGCCTAAGGAAGTAGAGAATGTATAGACTAAAACTATTAAGAAATGTAAAAGGCAAGAAATAAATCTGTTCTAGTATAAGTTTATATATAAGTACATATAAGTATAATGCCCCATTGGTTAATAAGGAAAGAGAGTGAAAGGAAATGTGTAAGACAAGCTGTAGTATTTAATGATTTTATTTGCATCTGTCTGCATACATTAACAAAAGTCTAATCATGACCTGTAGATTAGTGTAATGATTTTAATAAGAAAACATGGGCTCCAACAGGAAAAGGCCATTAGATAATATGTATGGTAGTTGGACATAAATCTACGAAGCAGTGACAATGGAGAATGGGCGAATGGTCTGCAATGAAGTAGTGAGAACAAGAGGACTGATGTGTAGAAACTTTGACTTAGTTCTGAAACCAGTAGGATTAGTTACAGCTGCTCTCACTCCACTGTTACTTTGCGAGGTTCATTCTTCCTTGGAAGATATCTAGAACTCTAAACTGAGGTATGCTTAAGGATGCACTGGTTATTAATTCAGCACAACAACTTTGAATTTCTACATTTTTAAACTATTCTGTTGTATCCTCATGTTTAACAAAGTTTGGGGGTTTTTTTAAAAAAAGGAAAAAAAATGTGAACGCAACATATTATGTTTGCATCAATCATTTGTTTTGACATCCTTTACAAAGTTCTGCCATATGAATAGTGTGCATTGCTGAGAATAACTCAGTATGGATCAGCAGTGACCTGAGAGCTGAAAAAGCCAAGCATGTCCTGGGGGGCATCAGGCAAAGCATCAACAGCCGGTGAAGGGAGGGGATTGTCCCGCTCTACTCTGCACTGGGACACCCTCCCCTGGAATATTGTGTGCACTTTTGGGGACCTAAATATAAGAAAGACATTAAGCCATTAGAGAGTGTCCAAAGGAGGGCAAGAAAGATGGTGAAGGGCCTTGAGGGCACTTGGTCTGTTCAGCCTGGAGAAGAGGAGACTGAGGGGAGACCTCACTGCAGTTACAACTTCCTTGTGAGGGGAAGAGGGGCAGGCACTGATCTCTTCCCTGTGGGCAAGAGTGACAGTGACAGAAAAAGAGTGATTGTCCTGAAGTTGTGTCAGGGGAGGTTTAGGTTGGATATTAGGAAGAGATTCTTCCCCCAGAGGGTGGCTGGGCACTGAAACAGGCTCCCCAGGGAAGTGGTCACAGCAGCAAGGTGACAGAGTTCAAGAAGTGTTTGGATGATACTCTGGGGCACAATGTCCTGTACAGGGCCAGGAACTGGACTTGATGATCCAGATGGGTCCCTTCCAACTGGGCATATTCTATGATTTTGTGATCCTGTAAAGCAGCTGTAGTATAGAACTTCTCTCTAATTTTGGGCTCAGATGAAGAGAACGTTAGAGGTCTCTGGAAATTATGAACTAATCTTCTTGGTTTTGTTCCCTTAGAAGATACTTGAACAAATTACTAAGCAATCTACAAATATATGGAAAATAAGTAAAAACCAGCATTGATTTGTTCTTGAGAAATCTATCTGATTTTCTTATTTGACATAATAATTGGGCTACTAAAAGAGAGAGAAATAATAGATATTATAGATCTAGACATCTTCATAAGCATAGTAGATTAATAGAGTCTACGGTAAAATAACCATTTTGTGGAGCGATGGGTCAATAAGCACTGTGTAGCAGGGAAGGAATTAACTCCAGCAGCAATTAGGGATGTAAAGCTGCAGAGACAGATCTGCAGGAAAAAAGGTAGTGGCAGAAGACTAGGAAGGGAAGAAATCTGTCTAGAAAAATGCAATCTCTGAGTAGGTTGTATTCCTAAAGATGTCAAATGCAGACTCACTGAGGGGAAAAAAAGACAACCTCTCTCAATGCTGTTAGTTTTAAAGTCCTCATAAACTGAGTAAGACCAGTATTTGTCAACAATAATAGGCAGTAGCTGTGCCTGGGGGCAAATTTCTGGTCTGGGATGGGATGACACTGATGAGAAAATGTTAAACCCTTGCATTGCTACATTAGCCCAAAGTGATAACTCACTGCACCTGTGCTGATGGTTAGGGAAGGTCTGTTCAGCTTTCTTGAGCACAGACATACCGTTAGAGAATTGCAACAGAAATGCTAATACATATATGACTATGGCCCAACAAGAATGTGACTATGTCCAGGACGTTGACCTT
The DNA here is from genome assembly GCA_013396655.1 of Campylorhamphus procurvoides. Classification (NCBI taxonomy): domain Eukaryota; kingdom Metazoa; phylum Chordata; class Aves; order Passeriformes; family Dendrocolaptidae; genus Campylorhamphus; species Campylorhamphus procurvoides. The sequence goes on along the minus strand of WBMV01003880.1, from coordinate 1,112,937 downwards.
TTGACTGGTCACTCAAAAGCAGTGAGTACTATTGATAGTGAGTATTGTTGATACAGGCACTGACTGAGGGTAAGGATGGTAAAACTAAAAGTCAGGGCTGGCAGAAATGGCATTGGGCAATGGCCCTCAAGTGTCAGAACCATAGGATGGTTTGGGTTGGGAGGGGCCTTAAAGATCATCTAGTTCCAATCCCCTTTCCATGGGCAGGGACACTTTCTACTATAACAAGAAATGTCTGAGGACTCTGTCTTATGTAGGTTGCTTAGTTACATAGATGGGGCCAAACTTCGTGCTTTTCTCAAATGCCAATAGTCAGATTATTAGAAACTCTCAGCTAATCAGTCTGGGAATTGATGGTAATAACATCTGTCTGAGCTGCTACTCTTGATATTATACACTTTGCTTGGAAGACACTAAAACCAAGACCTAAATCAGTCTTGAGATGACCAGTCTATCTGTTTTAGAGGGATTGCCCTGGAACACTTGTCTGAGGGAATAGGGTAGTTCCACTGATAATGTTCTGAAAATCTGAGTAATGGTGTATCATCTTGCTATGAAATTACACTGTCATTGCTTAAAAGAGAGGTGTAATGATATGTTGTCCAGCCAGCTTGAAGGTACTGTGGGGATAAAAGAACCATCTCCCAAGTAGTCTCCTGGATATGATGGAGTTAGCAGCAAACTCCTGATCCTGATGTAATTCTTCTGCCAATAAGTGGGAGGCAAGGAAATTTACAAACCCAGGGAGGCAGGTAGGTTGAGCTGTGATGGGATATCCCACTTGTTTATCTGCATCAAACCACATCTGGAGCTCAGTCAAAGGTTAAAGTACCAAGTGTACAAGAACAAATACAGGGTATTTAGGAGTAGCTTCAAATTTTGAATGTGGAGAGGAGTAAGAAGTAATATTTAACAAGGAAAATCTACAAGTGATACTTATATCACCCAGAAGAATTGTAATTTTTCCTCTGAATCTTGTAATTGCTTTATATATGCCTCTGTACATTCTACCAGTAAGAATACAATGATGGAACCAGTGCACTGGCTCTTTCTCGGCCACTAGTCTTGCTCATTTCCACTAGCTGAGTTAATTAAGTAGATACTTCTGTTTTTCCACATTGCCTACTAATTTTCTTGTAAATGCCAGGAAGCTGAATTGTTCTTGTTGTCTGACCTGTTCAGTCTGTGCTGACTGATACTGCTGCACTAACATAAACCATATGGAAGCCAAATGCTGCTCAAGACTCTTCTGCTAAACTTGCCAGCCTTATGGAGGGAGAAACACCAGAGGAAAGAAAAATAATACCTAAGAAATTGAAGTATGTAAATTGGCACCTATTTTAGAAGAGAAAAAACACATAGTTAAAACTAAATTATCACATCCTGAATCTGAAAAAAAAAAATTGTGTTGGTCAATAGGTAAGCATTAGTAAGAAAAATACTATGGAAATGTTATGGACATGGGTAGGTTGCATAATAAATTGTTATGAAACCAGCACTAGAGGATATCAGCTCTCATAGTCACAGCTGTTCACCTGTTTGGCTCTATTAAACATCAGTTAACCCTTTACAGATAAGTGAAAATTTTACAGTAAAATTGAATCCTGTGGCACATAAAATAGCATAGATAGTATAGCTATGAGACATAGCTTTTCGAGAGAGTGTTTGCATGTAAGAGATAGCAGAGAGGTTGTGAGTTTGAAGATCAGTGGCATACCAATCCAGATCACTGAACCCTGACTGTTAACACCATTAAATTATAAATCGGTTTCAGTTTCATCATACAATGGTAGTTCCTAAGTTTAAAGTTTTCTCTTATTCTCATCTTTGTGAAGAACCTTGGGTTTATATTCATCTCGAAACAAAGAACCAAAAGCCAATGACTGTTTTACAAGCTCAAGTAGAATTTCGTCTTTCACCTACACTCATTGCTCCACAGTCATTCACAGTGCAGGAGAAACATAATAAAGTTCTGTACTGTAAACAAATGCAAATTTTGGTCATATATTGGAACACATCATAAATCATTCAAGATTATGCAAAGGATGGGACAACAACATGGGAGGAAGAAACAACAAAGCATGACAGATATTTTCAATGAGAAAATTTGTTGAGTAATGCCCTGAAATGCTAAGAAAGTAGCAGAAATATGGACAAAGATTCAAATACATATGTAAGTGTTACTATTTGTTGGAACTTTGTGGCTACTTAAAAATACTTTACAACTTCAACAAAATTAATTAAAATTATACTTTTTGTTAGAGCTGAATATTTTTAAAGCATTTTAAATATTGTAGAATAAATTTAGCAGATTTGTTGTTCTTTGTGCTGTGAAACTTTTTCATTAGCTCAGATATTTGTGTGGGACACAAAAACAACTTTCTTGCTTTGGGGTATTAATTAGCACAACTGTGAGTGTAGGCTGGATAAGCAAACTTATATGTGGATAAAATTAAAATTTCACCTCTGAAAATGGCATTCAGTGTTCTAGACTAAAGCCTTTCAAACCTGATGAAACTTGGTGTGTAGAAGAATGCATCTGGGAGGTAGTTGGTACTGAGGTTGCATTTAATCTTATATATTTATACAGTCCTCAGAAGGCAATGAATTCAGTTTGATTTTGGTAATGTTTTCAAGGAACACACTTCTAAATATGCTCACAAAAGAAGAAAAACAAATTCAGAAAAAATATGCCTTTGGTTTGCACAAAAATTATATTTATTATACAGTCAAATGAAGTTTTTTAAGTGTAGAGATATGTAGATTTCTGGAACTGAGGTTATATTTAATCTCACCAGGGTTGGTTTTTTTTGTGTTACCTATGCAGTATTTTGCAGACAGCTATGTTTTCAGTTTTATCTGAATCAAATGTGACCATATTTCAGAAGATACTTAGTACTATGCCTCAGATGATATATCCTGTCCTCCACCAAAGTCTTCTGGCTTCACAGATGCACAGAATTGTTGAGGTTGAAAGGGACCTCTGAAGGTCATCTGCTCCAGCCCCCCACTCATGCAGGGTAATTGTATGAGGATGCTGTGGGACACACTGTCAAAAAAGCCTCATTGAAATCTTTCCCCTCATCTACCAACCCCATCATTTCATCATACAAGTTTACCACACTGGTCAAGCGTAACTTCCCCTTGATGCTGACTGCTCCTGATCACTTCCTTGTCTTTCATGTGAGTAGAAATGGTTTCCAGGATTAGTTGCTCCACCACCTTGCCAGGGATCCAGGTCAGTCTGACCAGCTGTAGTTTTCTGGGGCCTGCTTCTTGCCCTTTTTGGAGGTGGAATTCCTCCAGTCCTCAAGCGTCTCTTCCAATTGCCTTGATTATTCTAAGATAATCAAGAGTGGCTTTGCAATAATATCAATTTCCCAACACTCATGGGTGCATCCCATCGGGACCCATGGATTTCTATGTCCAGTTTGCTAAAGTATTCTCTATCCTGCATCACATTAATAACCAGCATGGATTATTCTTGTCTACCTATATGCAAAATATCATAGAGTTGCGTAATAGGCTATCTACTCTCCAAGATATCCATAAAATTTAAAGTCTGCTGGATCTCATCCCTCATGGCTTTTCTTTAGTCTTGGCAAATGTGGTTTTGTCACAGCAACATTCATGAAGAATTCTGCTACAAGCCAACTTAACTTTCAGCTAGGTTGTTTTTATTCTCCTCCAACTCTCTGACCTCTATTCCTGTGTCATTTTCTGGTTCTTTGTCACCTCAAACACAAGTTGATTATTTTAAGTTGTGCAGCAATTAGCATCCTAGGTCTTGTTTTGTCTTGTTTTCTCTTGTTCTGTGTGGGACGATTGTCTTTTTATCATTCATTCATCATCTACTTGTCAAGTTTTTAAACAAGGACTGTTGCAGTTTTTCTGCACTGCTTTCCCACTTTGGAGGAGCTCCCTGAAGTTTTCTCATAAATGTCTACATATGTCTCTCCATTGTCTTCAGGCTCCTCACTACATCTCTAGGCTGAGCCTAGTACAAGCTTGTTTTTTCAAGTTTTCTTTCCATATGCTGTCTTACACAAGGATTACATGTTTGTTCAGTGTCCAGTATGATCAGATTTTAGGATATTTGACATGAACACACTAGTAGTGCTAATCAGGTGAAAGAGTACAGATTCATACCCATTAACAGATAACATATCACTTCAAATGCAAGCAACACTAGGGAATAAGTAGTGGTGTCACAGGGGAAAGTGATTACTACACTGCATCTTCACTGTTCCGTGAGATGCCCTAATTTTGTATTGCTATTCATGAGTAGAAATAACTGCTCTAGGTGAGATTACTTGATTTACTCTGAAAGATTCTCAGGCCAACATTATTTAATTATTTTCATTTATTGCTGATTTAGTCAGGAATATCTGTTATTTAAACATGAGTTGATTTTATTTAATGCTCTGTTAGCGGAATACTTTTATTTTAGATCAACAACAGTGTTCTAACCTGAAACCTCCCCTTGTGACTATTTATAAAACTAGACCACAGACTTGTCATTTGTCCAGCAAATACTTGATTTTACTAACCTTAACAGTGATGTACAACAGTTAAAAAAATAAAAATAATAACCCCCTTGTCGAGGCAGTGAGATTGACAGAATTCAAGGTAAAAACAGGAAAATGACCACACATTAAAGGCAAGACAAAGATGCAAGGAGCATCTTGAACTCTCACTTCTCACTGTGTTCTCTGCTAAGTGACTGAGGACAAGAAAAGTAAAATATTTAGGCACCCAGGTCTGAAAAGAAGAACTAAAGATCCTTAAAGGATTAGCTCTTTAGACTTCAGATACCTGGATCCCAAACTGAATTCCAGAAATTACCATACACTGGGCTGCCTGATGAGACTGCAGAAAACTTACCAGAAAGGCAAGCAGAAGTAAATGTGTATCTATCTAGATCTATATCTAATCTATATATCTGTCTGTATCCATCTATAGTCTTTTTACCTAAAGAAAGAGGGTTTGGGTTATGATTTATGTTTGATATAAATAAATGAGCAATCTCAGGGCCAGTTTGCAGACTCACGTGCTGGTTAGAAAGCAAGGTCTCTTAGTCACCAGTGTGCTGCCCAGCAGAGAGGCATCATCATGCTCTGGACTGGGAAAAAAAGTAAAAGTTACTCTTATGTGTTTGTACAGAAGGGTGAGCTGTCATCATAAGTGGATGAATGCCCTGATCTGCATACCAAAGTCAGGCATCTAAAACTTGAAGTGAAGTAAAAAATTCTTTTGGAAAAAATTTTCTATTTTTTTGGAGGGTTTTGTTTACCAAGTCACATAATATGATGAGTTGGAAGGGACCAACAAGGATCACCAAGTCCAACCCTTATCCCTGCACAGGACCATCCCCAAGAGTCACACCAATATTCAAGGTGAGGCTGCCCCAGTGTAGAGCAGACAGGGACAATCCTCTCCCTTGACTGGCTGGTGATGCTGTGCCTGATGCCCCCCAGGACAAGGCTGGCCCTTCTGGCTGCCAGGGCACTGCTGACTCATGTTTAACTTGCCATAGACCAGGTCTCCCAGGTCCTCTTTTGTAACACTGCTTTCCAGCATCTTATGCCCCAGTCTGTATGGACATCCAGAGTTGCCCCATCCTAGGTGCAGAATCCAGCACTTTATCTTTTTTTAAAAAAAATTTTATTATTTTAATTGAGAATATATTCTGATCACAGCTCAGCTTATACCACTTTTTGAAGTTCATTGTAAACACAGAGGATTTTTCACATTAGTTACTGAAAAATTTATGAATTCCACTAACTGTCTAATTTGTATTACTCCCATAGCATAAATGCATAGCAGGAATGCAAATCAGGAACTGGTGTTTATTTGGCTTACTGTGTCTAAAAGCTGAAGCAGCATGAAGATCCTGTGAGCGTAGATATAAGTCATCTGTTGTGATGCTCAGATGCTGCAAAAATGAAGGTCTTAATACAACTGTGGCCTTCTTATGTCCTTCAGCAAATCTACCTCTGTTCACATACATAAGTGGAAAGGGTGTCAGAAGTTGGGTCTATCTATAGTGGAAAACAGTCTGTGGGGATCCTAGAAAAATGAATGTGAGCTTTACTAAAATAAGATGCAGTTACACTAGGAATTGAGTCAATATAATTCCTATTATACACAAAATACACATAAAATACTACTTACCAAAATCTTTATTGCTGCTAACTAAGTGCTATTGTAATGTTTTCAATATCTATTGGTATATTTTCCTTTCTTTGGTGACATTTTTTGCTTGTAAGGCGCTAAAGCTTCACATTTATAATAGAACACATTGAAGAGTGTATCATAACTATAAAATAAATAGTGGCTTTATAATTATATAAAAATTTGATAATCCATTTGAATTTACCATGAACATGAGCATGATAATGCCCATGGCTTAATCAATACACCTTTCAGCGGAGCTTCATATGGGAAAATGCAAAGCCATATCTTGCAGTTAGTAATAAATATTTCATTAAATTATCTCTCATTTAACTTTCACTCCAGTTGTCAAATCTCTAGTGGTACATACTTTTTTCCTCTTGATTTTATTGCACTGGTAACATGTAATCATCTTTGCTTTCTGATCTATGGTATATTGACTCACCTTAGATTAATCTCATAGTCATTATCTCGTTTAAGTAGGTAATATTTGACCAATCTAATCAGCTTAAAGCAACCTGAGTAGAATAATACAGGCTTACATTTGGCATTCAGAAGTGTTTCTGAAACAACAAGAAAGTGATTTGACAAAAATATATGATCTAAATTATTTCCCTTAATGCATGAAAATGTACACTGCTTTTACTGACATAATTAAATAGTCTATATTTCTGACTTCTTAATAATGAAAAAAGAAACCCTTGAGTATTTAGATGATTTGCTGTGTTGATTTAAAGCAAGGAATTCAGCAGTACCTACTCAGGCATTTACTCTTCTTGTGGAATGCAGACAGAATAAAATCAGTGCCATAGCTTCTTAGTGTGGTAGATTTCATAGTGATTTTTTATTTTCCCATTTTAAATGCTCCTTTTCACTTCTATATACTAATTATGATGAAAAGGAAAAATTCTGTTTATCATGTCATCCAGCTATAGAAAGTAGTATGTTCAGATTTCAAAATTGTCAAGTTGCAGTTTTTTGGTAGATAAACAACAATTTTTTTCAAGGCTTTAATGTTTTCTGAAAAGATAGTAAAGGCTTCTAGATGCTCTTGGAAATCAAATTTAGACCCTACAAATTAGTAACTACTGATCCTGATGCCAGAGTTCTGACTGGCAGGTAGGAGCTGCTACATTTTCAGTGGCACCACTTGCACCTTTGGGTACAGTGAGGATGGTGCCCATCTGAAAGATTAATCAGAAATCTGAATGGAAATGAATGTAGAATATTAAGGAAACTGAGTATAGTGTCAAATGGGGGCTCATAAGATTTGTCTACAAAGAGGACCCAGGACACTAACAATTTAAGTACGAATTAATCATCAGTGCAGATTAACAGCATGAAAACAATCCCCACAGTGAATGGTTTACCTCCCTGTGTGTCACAGTGAAGTTGTGCTATAGGTTAGTTGAGGCATCAGTGATCTAAAATGAATTGTCACTGATGTTTGCCTGTAGAGGCTTAGATACTTGCTTTTATTTGTCAAAAGACTCTTGCCTTGCTTAGTCTGAAGGTTAGATAATATGCATTTGTTAAGACATCTCAGTTCTTTATATGTAATCTGTTCTCTATGAAGCTTCATTTCTCGTTCCCTACACATTATCCAGCCTCAGCTTTTTTGGATGCTTGCTTTATTCACTTGAGGTTATCCTTCTTCTCCAAAAAGATGCCAGTAGCTTTCCACATTGCATTCTATGGCTTTGTCAAATACTTTATTTTAAATTAACAAAACTTCAGGAATTTAAAAATTTTCTACAATAGCTGTCTATTTTGACCTAATTGAAGCTTAGATAGGCATATAAATGTTGTCTTATCTGCCTAAAACTTGAATGGAAGAACAAATACTACAAAACCAAAACTCTGCCCTTCTTCAGCTGCAGTTTCCAGCATTTTCATGTGGCCCTCAGCAAATGCACAATGTAGCATCCCTCTCACAGTCCTCCAGACTCCAAGGAAAAGTGAGACTCCTATTTACCTATCATTCAGTATTGCAATATTGCCAATTGTCAGGGCTGCCTTTGCTTTCAGTCTGGGTATTCTAGCACAGGGGATAGGACGAACTACACTGGTTCTTATAACAAGAGCTTCAGATTCTCCGCACTGTGAAGTAAGGGAGAGCAGTATGACAGGAACTATTTGTTATGAAGTACGTATGAAAGTAGCCAGCAGTCTAGACATGCTGGACTAAAGGTGCTCAATAGTTTCCATATTACATCCACTTCCCTTGCCATATTGTCCTTTTTATTTTCCTTGTAGATGTTTGGTGCACTAAGCTTACAACAGACACTTTCTGAAGCTGGAAGTGCAGCATAGTTCTTCCCACCCCTACTCCCTAAAAATCACTTCTGAGTTTAGTGAATTGGTAGTAGGTCCTACACTGAGACTTACCTGTCACTTTGAGAGATAATTTAAGACTACCACCACACTATAATTTTAGAATAACTTGTTCTGATACTGCTGGAACATGCATTTTTCATTTAGCTTGTTGATTAGCTGTTCATCTTCTCAAGAGAAGAATACTGTATGTTTTCCTTTGGAAAAGGGCAAACAAAAATTTCAGACACTAAAACCCTAAAAAAAATCCTGCGGGTTTAATTTTGATACTATACAAATTCTACAATACAAATTCTAGAATGGAAATACACTATGACAGCATATACTCTTGAGCAAAGCAAAATTCTAACCCTAATAGAAGAATGTTTAATTATTTGCTTTTACAGCTGGTTGTGTCTGTGCTCAAGAATGTTATTCAATCATGAAAAGTGTTCCTTCTCTTCAAAGATAGTACAATCAGTGTTAATTGACAGAATAAAAGACCTATAGAACTATCCTAGGGGCTTGTGTTTGCAAAGTACACTGAAAGAAGAGACTGCAGAAAAAAGGCTCTGGGCCATAAAACACAGTAAATAAAGCATTATACATTTAGAAAATAATAATGAAAACCACAGAAAAGAGTGAGTAAAACATAGCTTAAGAAATAGAAGGAGAGAATTTAGAGAATAAAGCTGCCCTCATAATGGCAAACTGCTAATTATTTTGAGACTCATATTATTTTTGCTGCCACAGTGCACTGCCATTAAAATCATGGGTTATCTGTATGGTATACTCCAGTCCAAAGTGTTGCAATTTATATGTTGAGTTTCACCATGCACGCACAAGTTTGGTTTTTTTCAAAAATAATAAAAAAAAAATCTGAAGTGCAATAACCCGCAAAGATGTCTGGTGACAGCAAAGTAGATACTGTTTGTTCCTTTAGGTGAGGTGCATATATTCAATGTCATTGTAGTTTTCAGACACTGTAGGGAAGAGGGATCATGGGTCTCTGTTTTCTCCTTTCCCAAATGACAGCATTCATTCTCTGGTGATGTGAGAAAAAACAGTGTTTATACTTCTCTTTGCACTGGAAGCTGAAATAAAGTCTGTCAGAACATCTGAGGCTGCTAGAGGCATTTTTCACATTCATCTATTCCTGAAGGGAAGAAATATAACCAGTAGATGAGCATTTGAAAGACTACTCTCCCTTCCTGCTCACTCTGTGTGTGTTCAAACTCTTCTTTCTAGGCTTGTTTTTTAACCATATATTTTTGTTATTATTTTTAGTCTATTTGACATAGTTTCACACAAATACCTACATGGCCACAACAGTGCCCTCATTTTTCTTGGAGCCAGCCCTGCTTCTCCTAAATATGCATAGATACACACTTTGGGCTTGTCTAGTTACGATTCACATGCCCAAACCTTAAGGTTTGGAACACGACATGTAGACTTTGGAATAATGACTCTTCAATATGGCCTACTTACAGGAGAAGTCTGGATGAAAAAATAAAGTATTTTAATTATTTCCCTGTAAAAGAAAAGAAGATCTTAAGATAGCACATGATAAAATGCTTAAGTTTAGCTGTTGAATATCCCAGACTGTTTCTGTTCTCTTCCTTAATGGATTGCTTATTCCTTTTGTTCAAGTTGTTCCTGGCTTGGGGCTCTGATCTTGAGGGTTTGGTAAGCCTCAGATACTTCTGTAAAGCTGGAAGCCAAATTCCATTGGATCTGAAATACTCAGGACATAGACTTCTGACGGTATGCCAAACATCCAGGAATCAGAAAGTCTTAAAGGTGCTGGTAGTCTTGGGATCCCAAATGCTGCTTGCTTCCCTTAATCTGTCCCTTTTTGGACAGAGACAACTTGAAAGCCTGTAAGTTCCCAAAGATGGATTAGTCCACTTCCTGAAGTTATTTTAAAACAACAGACCCAGTGTGGAACCTGGCTAGTGCATGGCAGCATAACAAAAACTTAAGAACTCTCTGGTGGACACCTGCTTGTGACTTAGCAAAAGTTTGCCAAAACGTCATGTTGCTGTCTAAAGGTCATTGCTAACATATCTTAATTGTAGGGGGGGAAAAAAATCTTTTACTGGAAAGTTCTCAAATGTCTTGGTTAGAGATATTTAATCCACATAACTACTTTCTGGGGTTTCAGGCTAAATCGAGTTGAAAAGACGTGAAAATTCAGGATGTTGTCATAAATATTAGAGCTGAGCAGTAAATACAAATGTTTGGAGTTCATAATTTCAAACTAGAACAAATAATTTTACATCAAAGCACAAAGTCATAATTTTTATTTGATAGCATGGATTCACTTAATAAGGCATAATGAGGAAGATAAATTGGTGCCTCTTGATTCGTAACCTCTTGTTCCATTTATTATCTTTCTTTGATTTCCAGTAAGTATAATGATGCCCCCACTTGCAGATGTTTCTTTATTAAATTTCTTCCAGAAGAGAGAAAAAACCATAAATCATCTGAAATGCTGAAAATTCTCAACTAATTTTCATATTTTACATATCATACAGACATATTAACAATGTTAATTATTGAGAAAGGCTTGATTGTTCTTTAATTACTGTGCCAAGATCTGGTATAAAAATATCAACCCACAAATTATATGACATAGTGGATATCTTCATGTACCAACATACATATTTCATTGCTAAGTTTCCTTTACTAGCCTTTTAATATGACCATTAATAATAAACACACTGGGTTATGAACATGAATAAGAAAACTATTACTGTAGAATTTTAAAAGGCACCTGACAAGATGATGCATTTTTATATGTTTCTAAGTTCCAAATATCAGCATCAGGACAGGATGTGCAAATTACTTGTTATTGAAATAATATGCAGTCTGTGAAACAGAGTACATTCCTCAGAACATGCTCTGTTGGGTAGAGAGTTAAAACTGTCTTGTCTTCCATGGCCCTGATGATCTGACTTTCTGAAAATTAGTTTTCAACTTCATGAAGGTTTTCCCTTGGAGTTATAAGAGATTTCTCCCGCATCTGTAGGTTTAAAGCTGAGATGAGAGTTGCATGCAAGTCTGTGACTTTCTGCATGCTCTGACAGAAGGTTATTATGCATGAAACGAAAACAGTAAGCTTCCTAAGCTGTCTTTCCAAGAAAAGATTGAGCACCCATTGCCTGAAACAAGTCTTATTTGCTTTTACACTGAATAAATTTTTAGAGCAGTATTATACTAGCTTGAGCAAAATAAGTATTGCTATTGACTGATAATGACAATGCTAGTTTAATCTATCTGCTTGTTTATTACTGTCATATTATGAAGATGACATTTATGTATCAGTTTTGATTTGAGCAAATAACTTTGACATTCAGCAACAAAAGGTCAATCTCTCAATTTTGCTTTGAAGTTTAAAGTTCTATTGTTCAAATACGATCAAACTTTCTTCTTGTTACCTGCATGCTGTTTTGTATTATGGGATAGGAGTGGCCTTGTGAAATCAAAAATTTGCAGGTATCTGGTGGTGCGACAGTCATGTATTTCCTATCATTTGTCCATTCTTCTTTAAAACCAAGAAAAGGAGACAAACATTTCAATTAGATTTAGTAAAGAGAAAAAGCCATAAATGTCCGTTGTTTAAGTATGAAAATTGGCCTTGACATTTTTCTTCCCATTTTTATAATGCTGTCATTTCACAGAAGAGTTCTCATGTGGAATACATCTCTCTCTGTTCCCACATTCAAAAGTACTTGTGTTGTGAATAATTAAATAGTCTATCATAATCTCCTTTTCATAATATGTAATGCTCTGCAAAAGTGTCACATTTCACTTTGCTAAATACAATTTAAAAAATTAAGAGAAGCAGATGGTATGGAGTTTTGAAGGTGGTGGACCACAAAAGATGCTGAGTTCATTCAGAGTTGCCATGTTCAATTCAAAAAGACACCTTGTTAATCCCAGTGAGGAGCTGGAAATACTGTAGGACTGATGATGTCTATAGGACTGATGATCTTAGTCTTCACAATTAATTATGCGCACAGAATCACTTTGAGAGTCTTCCAAAGGCTGACGTGTTACCTTCTTGAAGGAAAGTCAAGGATTTTTGTACTGTAACATAACATAGAAGAATGTATTTTGGACAGAGAGATTAGGTTAACAGGTGAGATTCAACTCTCCTTGGATCAGAATGTCCTTGTGATTTTCTGAGGACAAAATCATGATCAGCTACTGATAAATCCTTATTTTAAAAAGCTGAAACAATGTCTTTTAGACTGACAGAGAATAAGTGACATCCCTGAGACAGATACATGAATGGCTCTATGGTTGTATTTTGAGCATATTTCTAGGTAGTCCTTAAAGCTGATTTAACTTTTATTTTTTGTTCACTTTCCAAAGGGAAAAAAAAAAGAAAAAGTTGTGTTTTAAAGCAGTGGATACTGTGCAAAAAACCCTAATAAACAAGCAAGCAAGCAAACAGACAAACAAAAAACCACAAAAACCCAACAAATTTTTGTGGAAGTTTTTATATATATTTAATTAATTGAGGGCCTTTTTTTTTAGCAATCAGAGTGTAGGGATAGGAAAATGTCATTCAACTTTGATTCTGAATGAGTTTTCTACTCTCATGACTCACCTTTCTTTACAATGGCAAAGACAACTCATGGTCTGTAGTGCCAAGTGAAAAAGAATGCATTAAAACAATTCTGAAATTGGTTGCAAGTGTTAATGATTTCTCTTTGTTTCTCTCTGATGGATGAGGCTATTTATTGTCTGCCAGTTTTGCTTGCCTGTTTTCAAATATTGCCAGTCTTTGCTGAAACGATGTGGAAAATGTTTCCATTAGGAACAGGAAACAAATACTCCATGCTAACATTATTCTTTAATTATTTCCTCATATATTATATTTCCAAAGCCTCCTGGCTTACAAGTACACATATACATGGCACTGATTTAATGATCAGTTTCGCGTTTCATAGTTCTGTGAATGAAATATATTTTCTGATATATCAGGCTCCTTCAAACTATGCTTTGAAGACAAAACCAGGAATTTGGCACTGTTCCTATTACCAGACTGTCCTTTCATTAAAAAAAAAACAAACAAAGAAAAAACCCCCCAAAAATAGTTGATGCAACATTTTTTGAAGTAAGGGGTATGATATTTTCCAGACTTACAGATTCAAAACTCTTCAGTCAGAAGGACACATTAAAATTAAGGCTGAACAGTCTAATAATTGTGGGACTTGTCTCCATTTGTTTTGTATGAAATTTTTTAGGGGAGCACGAAGTGGCACTCCTGTCCCTTTAGGTGGAGCTGTGCAGGTGCAACACTGAAGCAGAAACAGAAAATTTCACCTCCAAGAGATTTTCAGCCTGAATACTGCTTTTGTAAAGAGGAAGCTGCTGGTAGCAAATGGAAAGGGAAACGTTGCCCCAAAAGGCAGGCACACAGTTTGGCTGTTGAATGTTGTTTGGTGGTAGCCAGCTGGCTAATGAGCACAGATGTGTCAGCTACTCACTGAGTGGCTTTACAGCTCTCAGCTGCAGAATGTGCCGATTCTTCCTCTCTGAAGTGACACATGGAGGTAGAGTGTGGGAAAAAGGAAGCTGAAGGTGAGAAATAAAGGGGCACAAAGCTATGGGAAACTAGGCTTTATTAGAGTCACTATACTCAGAACAACTTATCCAGCTGTGATACAGGTCTGAAATGGTCAGACCCTTGCCCTTGTTTTGAACTGAGAAGCAGTGAGACTGGAGATGCTGAGGGCAGCATGGCAATACCAGATACTTTACCTTAATACTTTCTATCTATTTTGCCCCATCAGGCTCCTACTTAAGCTATTTTCTGACTTGGCATTTTGTTATCAGATTTTTCAGTAACCGCATACATGCTGTATGCTAGCAAGGGCAGTGTGCTGTATAAGAACATGGTAGAAACTCAAACTTTCTGTATTATAAATGTGCTGTACTCTGTGATTATGATATAGTAAGAAAGTGTGTGCATCCCATACCTTCGGTTCTTTATGTAGTGATCAGGTTGGCTTAGACATTTACATAGTTTCATACTGTGAAGCTTCTCCTTTCAGTAAGGAGGGGAAAAGCTATTTTTGTATTCACTGAAACATAAATAATCCTGTATTTATCCAGGGACAGAAAGCCTTTGATTTCATAGTGAGCTACAGGGACTTCTTAGGTCATCATCATGGAAAATTTATGAGATGCTTCAAGTGCTCTATCTCAAGGTCACCAATGTCTTCATTTGATTTGGAAGGTTCACTTGTCTGTTTAATAGTTTTAATTTGTGTATATGTTAGCATCCTGACATACACAGGTCCTTGGTAGCAAAGTCTGAAGTTTGGTGGGCATTAATGCATATGTATTTTTTTGAGGACATCACAACGGCATGATCAGTTGTGGTTGCACAAACTGAAGGTTGTGCAAAACAAAACAAATCCAGAAAACATCACAGCCCCAGGAGAGATAAGCGAGATTTGTCCATTTGAGCCTGCTGGAATACGACTGCATAGCAGATACTGTGCAGTCATAAATTTGTAATGTGTAGCCATTGTGACTGGAGGGATAAATATTCAGTACCTGTTATTACCTGATAAAGTCATAAATATGTATGGATCCGTTTTATGTGATAATTAGAGAATCTAGTTTTAGCATCTGCTTTTACCTGATAAACAAACATTATTATTTTAAATAAAAGAAAGCAGTAATTTACAAGCCATAGACACCATGAAGATGTAAAACAAAGCTATCAAAGAGGAGGGAGGAAAAAAACCCAATGGTTCAGATACACTGTTAAACTGGGAGGCTGTGCAAACAAGAACAACATGTGCTATTTTTGTATACTTTTTTAGGAAATACTCCTGTCTCCTTTCCGAGTACATTTGGAAATGACTTAACTAAGTTTATTTTTAAATAAAGTGGAGTTATGGACAAATATGGCCATAACTAATTTATTTATTTGGGGGAACAAGTCTAAATATGAGTGTTTACCAGGATAGTTGATTTGTATAGTCCACCTCTTGTGGAGAATCTGATAAAAATATTTTGACAATCCATTGTCACAAGGGTCAAGTAACAGCCAAATATAACAAAAACTAAGAACCTTTATTTTACATCATAGTCTTAGTCCTGGGTCATACTGTGCATGCTACTTCACTTAATCAAAATATTAACAACCTTTACTTTTCCTCGCCACAGAGGCAGTGGGAGAAACTGATTTGAGCTTCAAATTTTTCCCTTGCCAGCTGATAAGGTGAAAAGCAGTTTTAGAAACTACTGCTTTTTTTTTTCAGAGCTTTTAAACTCCCACTACTGTTTTCTGTCTTTTCTAAATACCATTTCCTTAAAGATTCCTTTTTGATAAGGACTATATCTTGGCATGATGACCCCATAAAATACAACAGTATAGTTGTGAGAAATGGAGAATATGTAAAATCAATGAATACATTCTGTATGTTGGAAAAGTACAGGGAGGAACCCAGTGAGCCCTGAAGTTTTTGGGTTTTGAGTCTATGCTGTATCTTGCTCTTTTTAAAAAAAGATGCCTGACTGCTTCTGATGTAGAAAAGCATTCTGGTACCACTGGCATTCCTGCAACTCCTTCCTTTGATCTTCTGTTTTGTCTGTCACTCTTTTATCCCGCTGCTGCTGTCTTCTCATAGATGCATTTACTGAGCAGCAATCTGCACACATTTGGTCTGCCTGGTGTCCCTTTCGATTGTCCTCATCTCATGACTGATCACAGCCCTCTATTCCTGCCAACAGAGCCTGGCGGACGGGCTGCATGACATAAAAGCCTTTGATTCTGAGTGGAAAGGCAGCCAGGTTGTCTTATGGACAGAATGCAGTACTTAACTGACTACACAGCTCATGGGAAACACACCCTACACCTGATATTCACAGGTTAGGGTCAAACCCATAAACATATGTGGAATTAATTTGAACATGACACTCCTACCTTTATTTTTTCAAAGGGCGTTGGAGTTGCTGGTAGAAATCTGCTTACTTCATAAGGCATGAAGACAAATTAGCCATTCTTTCATTCTTAGAAAAAATTATGTTTGTTTACCTGAATAAATTATCTATTCCTTTAAGCCTCCATCATAGTGCAAATGTGAAGGGAAGATGATGACTTCTATCTTTACTGGGTTTTAATAATAGCAGTCTTTTTTACATCTGTTTCTCAACAATGTGGGTCCTTCTGTCCCTCTTTCTCCCTGCCCTATAATGTGGACAGCCCAAGGAAAACTGGCCAAAGCAGAGGTCTGCCATTTCTTGGGGGAAAAAATCCTTCCAAATCCGTTGCCAGCTGAAATATAATGGTTCTGTCTTGAGACAACTAGGGATTTCCTTACATTGAGATGATTATAATTAACTCCCTGATGATCCTACCACCACTCCTTCTCTATCCTAACAGATTCGTCTTATGTGAGATCCCTCAAGGCCGTTCCAGCAGCTGGCTGGCTGGAGACAGGCAGACTGAGCAAGCTGCAGCACCCTTCTAATAAATGATCACTAAGGCTAAAAATTGTTGCAATTGAAGTACAAGATGTAACATGTTCTCCTTTTTGGGGAATATTTCAAGTCAGGTTCTGACAGAAATTAGTATTCAGCTTGATGCTATGCACCAATAATCAAAAAATTAATTATAAAGTGATTACTGATAAAATTCATGAAAGACACAAAAATGGCAGAAACAATTGTTAAAAGAAGCAGATGGTTAATGTGAATTTGTGATGGGATATTTTACTGGAACCAAATATAAGTCATATATTTCAGGACAAGAAATTCAGCCTACAGGTTTATAGACTCTATCCATGAGAGCAGTAACTTTAAACCAGTTAGATTTCATAAAGCGTCTGTGTTAATACTTTAGTTCAGGTGAGGAGCATACATTGTGAAACATCCCATTTTGAAACATCCAGTCTGAGAGACCAGGCTGGATATAGTTCAAAGTGTGAATTGTGGGCATGAAGCTGCATGAGAGTTCTCTGGGTGACCTGATAGCAAAAAGGATTGATGTGTAAACACAGTCTGTAGGATAAGACATTATTTTGTAAATAGGTATGAGTTTATTTATGGTCATATGACCAGGACATTGCATACAGTTCTAGTATCCACAGTTTCAAAGGATCATAATAATGCAATCAGAAATCAAAAAGAGAGAGTCAAAGACATAGCCATCTGAATCTGCAAAGTGGATTTTTATGTTTGATTTGTTGTATTCTAAAAAGTTTGATTATTGTGAGTAGGAATCTTCATGAATATTATGATAGACTAAGAAGCTTTTAACATACTTGGCAAAAAATATGTTGTAAAAGCATGGCTGGAAGACAAAGAAATTTAAATTGGTGATATGCACAGCTTTTTTTTTTTTTTTAAATACTGGGGTACAAACTTCCTTAGAAAGTCATGATTTTTCCATCTTATGATATCCCCAGATCAAGACAGAATGCCTTCCTGGAAGATATACTCTAATTAGGCACAAATAACAGATTCTACTGCAGGGAGAACTGGGATACACACCAGGTCAAGCTAAACAATATCAAACAAATAGTCCTTTCCAGCCCTAAAGTCTATGAATCTGTGTTATCAAATTTATTTGCGCCAACCTCTTGCAGAACTGAAACCTCATTTTGAGTCTATAACCACAAGTTACCTGACACCTCTGCTATCTAGTTTCTAGCATGCTCTTATTTCTGGAATTAATAACTCTGTCCTGCACACTCTCAAGGCACTTCTTCCTGCAAGCACTTTCATGAAGATAAGGTGTTCTACAAACAAAAGAGCATAATGCTCTTGTGACAGGTGGTGCTGTGATGTAACCTTAATTAATGAAATGTACTGCTTGGGATTTTTTGCAGAGACTTACAAGGGCACTCACTAGCTGAGGGGGTGAGTGCAGGGAAGCATGGTCAAAAGGAGATCTGATATTATTTCAGTGTCTGTTATTATCTCAAAGACAATTGATTCCCTTATTTCACTTTATCTCAGGATGTTTTCAGCATCTAATAACCTTATAAAATTTTAAACTTTTCTGCTAAAATCTGCCATAGGACTTTTAAATTTTATTTTCTGCCCCATTCCCCACTCTGGCCTGGGGAATGAGATTAGTTCTAGGACCTGTATTTTTGATAACTATATTATTTTCTTTAGGAAGCTTCTGTGTTCCATGTGTCAGCATGAACTGATGTTTGACATTTCAAAGGAAGATAAGTAAATAGGTTGAGTGGGTAGGGGTTTCACAGCACTGTTCAGAGAGAAATATATTTTTGTTCTAACCTCTAAAAACTGAAGACTTAAATAATCTTGAAAACTGGGCTATTGATTAAGGCAATGAGTCGAAGTACTTTCGATTCTTAGATCTAGTTTTGAGTGATTTAGGGTACATGTTACAAATAGACCTTAATCTATAAATAAAATTTATTAATATAAGGCCACATATCTGTAGCTGTAATTTGTAGATTACTAGACATTTAGAGGGACAATAGGGAAAATGAACCTAAACTGACCAAATTTTCACAACAATGGATGAGCAATAATTTTACTTGAAAAGTTTAACAGTAATGAGTAATTGAAGAAAAGCAATTCAGATATGACACAAAAAAAATATATGGTGCATGAATATAAAATATATGCAACTGGTGCACATATAAGTAATGATGAAAAAAATAATAATATTTTTAAAAATACAATCGTTAAGACTATTTTGAAAATCAGAAAGAAATAGTTAACTACTTTTTAGGACAGAAAAATCTGTGTTTAAAGGAGCTCTTGGAGACTGAAGACAGAAACCCTTGCATGGATTCACACACAGTACCTGGGGTCAGCATCCTGGTGCTGAATCCTGTCTTTTATAGTGATACAATGATCTTAATCTATATGAGGTGATCAGACATGTTAGCATTTTAATCCAAATGATTTTAGACTTAAGGCTACTTTGTGAGCAATCTCATTTGCCTGATTTTTGCCTGTAGGAAGGTCTCTCTCTCACAGACCTACTTGTCTCTAGCATCTCTGACTTTTCCCTGTTGTCTAACTTCCTAGTCACGTAAGCAAAACAAAGTGGATTTGAGCTGCTTATGTAGCAGCTTGTGCAGCCTTTCTTCTGCTATCTCCAAGTAGTTATCAACTATTTTTTTCTAAAATTACTTCAAACTAAATAGTGCATGTAGTTGTGTTCACTCACACAACTAAAAGAGTGGTGAGTAAATGGTAGATTTGAATCTCTGCAGTAGACTACAAATATTCATAAAATGGATGTAAACTCAACAGTAAATAAAGTCAGTCACAAGCCAATAATATTCACAGAAGGTTTTGACTCACTTTCCTTCATAGTAATATGTAAATTTAGACACAATCTCATTTTGAAAAGTTACTCAGAACACAGTTGCTGGTTTTGGTTTTTTGTTTTGTTTTCCCATGTTGATTTAAGCTCAAGAACTAAAATTCATTGCTGGAGTGCTTGATTAACATTCTTATATAGTCTGTTGTTTCTGTCCTGCAAATTAATAGCATCAAGGCCAGTTGCTTGGAGACCGAATAAGTATTTCTGTGTTTAGAAATGAAAGGAGCTGCGGGAATTATATGAAAAATATGTTTAATTAAGTAGGGACAAGTAGGGAATTATATGCATTTAATTGAAGACATTGTAGAAGGCACCTCATTTTATGTGTTTGTAGCTAGTGAAGAAGCTGTCCTGTTAAAGTGAACCTGTTGTCCAATTCCTTTCTTGTACTCTCAACTAAACACATTTCAGCTCAAAAGCAATATAGCAAGTAGGAGTAAATTTGCCCAAGAGATTGAGGCTTATATACTTTTTTATTCCAGTTGATTCTACAGAGATTTACTCCATAACCAGATATGTTTCTCTCCTGACTCAGAATTACTGTAACTCTGAGAGAAATGCCATGTGTGGTATACACTGCTGCTATTCACCCAACCTCATGCTACCTGTCTTAACAGTACTTGCAAAAATCACTGACATGGTCTTTTCAAATTCATCATTTTCTGGAAGTTTTTAGAATACAAAACCTAAAATTGTGCAAATATTGAGCACTATTAAAAGAACTATAACAAGAATTTCAAACCTTGTACCAAATATGTACCTTTTATCAAGTGTACATATAAAGTAAGTAAATTTAATTAATCCTATGATCTTCCCAATAAATGTCCCCCAAAATAACTGTAATCTCTTAATTAAGAAAAATGACTGAATTCATCACTTTAAGTATTTAATTATATCATTAAAGAGAAGGGAAAGCATGCTAGATAAAGTAGTAATTGAGGAGACTTAAATTGATTTCTTAACTTTACCGGGATTTTTTTGTGACTTGACATAGACCTGCTAACAGAATTGGCAGAGAAAGCCTGAATCATTCACTCACACTTCAGGCAATGAGAAGAACCATATGGTAGACCTCTCATGTAGTAAGGGTTCCTAGAATACTCTTTTTATGCACTCCCACTCACTGCTAGCCTCAAACTCATCCCAACACTGGTAAGAAACTGTCTATAGTGAAAAGTAAAGGTGGTTGTCTTTTCAACTCTTGTTCTTGTTAGATGCTAATTTAATATGGCTTGCATTTGACAGGGCTAGGTAAAAAGGTCTCTGCAAAAGTGTTGTTACAGTGTTGGTGGAAGTTTGAAACAGCGAAAAGCTTCTGTGCACATGTGTCTTTCTTCCAATATGAAATAGAAGCAGCAAACTTCAAAGATATACACAGACTAAGATAGATATAAATCATTAGATACCCATTGATTAGTGTGATTGAGAGATCAGGTCTAGTGCCAATGTACAGATGGAACATGATGAGGGACAAACATTTTATGGTGATGATCTTTTCATTGCAAGGTAGGTAAGTTTATCTCCAGGCTTAGAAATATCAAGAGGTTATTGTGGAGAGAGATTATTATTTGTCACAAAACCAGCATCTATCTAAGATTCCTGATATTTGATTTCCAAGACGTATAAACTACATTGGAAAGAGTTACCTTTGAAGATGTTTTGTGTGTCTCCCTTAAGGTTTAGGGCTGAGAGATCAAAGGTAAAGTGACTGGTTTGTATGTTTCCTTTCTGAAAATTTTATCTGGACTACTCTAGCTTTGATTCCAGCTGGGATCTTGAAAGCAGACCATCTTACACCTAATTTCCCTGGAAGGCTCCATGCAATAGCATTTATTTGATGTCTAGGAAGACAGACATGCAGTGGTAGCATCTTTTACTCCCAGTCTGCCACAATGTTTTATATACAATAGCTTTCTTCTGGTGACTTTTCTACGAACTGCATTTTCAGCTCTTTTCTCCATGGTTTTTAGATGGGAGGCCATAACAAATGAAGGTGTATTTCCCTAGATAGCACAACCTTGAAATTTTTCAGTGGCAAGAGAATCTCTACAGTGTTAATATAAAACTTTGGAGGCACAAGTTTTCTAGAAGGGACTGTGCATATTAGAGAACTGATCTATGGGGGCTAATGTCCTTAACACTTTCTCCTGATTACTAGCTGAAAGTATAATACTATGGGCTTGGTTTTTGTGTATCCCACTTGAAAAGCCTGTCTTTTTCAATGCACTGTGAAGGATACCTAGGCACTTGCATAGTTTTAGCCCATATATCTCTCTTTGATACAACTTCACATTTATAAGATAATTGTAATGCTTCCTTATCTCACAGGTAGTTGCATGGCTGGATATACTAAATATGAGATTCTGAGGGACAAAGGTCTGTAAGTAGAGAACTTGAAATTTTCAAACAGCAGAGAAGTAGAAGCATAAGATATTAGCATTACTACTCTTGTCTGACCTACTGAAATAGAAACAAGGCACTTCTCATATGAACAGCTCTTACTTTGCATTTTAGGAGGAAACAAATGGAAAGAGGGCTAAAAGTAAAATTTGCATGTGAGAGCACAATGCAACTCCTCTGTAAGATGTCGTGCTATGTATTCCAGCCAGCCACACCTGAAATTTTGGAGATACCCTGCAAGCAGATGTAAAGCACTGCTTTCTTCTTTTCCTTTGGGGAATTCACAGGTGAAGAATCTAACACAGGCTCTAAAAGGACAAACCCCAAAGGCTGTGAGACATTATCCGACAGCAGTTTAAACAGAATTATATTAACATAAGAGTAAAGCATATGGAATACATTCCTTTCTCAATTATGGCTCAAACTTATTCACAGTCTCTTAGTTGCTGGCAGGAGTGGATTGCAGAGAAGCCCTTATACAGGTGTTTAAACTTGGCAGCTTGCCTAAATCTACCAGGTTACACATCATATAGGTGTGCTTGTGGACTGGACACAGGCATCTCCTGCAGCCATACTCAGCTGCTTGCTTACCAGTCTACTGAAACCGAGGTAGGGAAGAAACAACACTCCCAAAGTGACGTAGGCTGCAGGAAGGAAAAATCCTTCTTAGGGATTAAATTTTAAAAAAGAATGACATTGTGTTGGATCCTTGCTTTGAGAACTCGTAACAAGACTACAAAAACTATAATTCTCAGGCTTTTTATTCATCATGCTGACACTTTTAAAATGAAAATTGGCTCAATCGCGTTGCCAATATGTCAGAATATAATCCATTCTGCACTGTTCATCACCTACTGTCATATGTAATCAGTTTTATATACACACGATAGGCTATTCTTATTTCATTTTTTTATTTATAATAAGGTGATGGGTTTTTAACACAAAGACTGAACCTACAGTAATATCTGTTATCTCAAAGGAACCATCCTAAGGGTACAAACTGCTTCATCAACTCTCTTCCAGATTAACAGTACTCAGTTAACCATTCCATAGAATAACAAAACATAAGCCTCTTTTTATCCTCTTTTACATCCTGGGTTTTTTTGTTTGAGTTTACGTGGTCTATAGAAATAATCTCAGCGTAGGAGCAATTAGCCACTCTTGTAGCACAGACAATAAACACTTTGGAATGCCTTCCCTAAACATAAAATTTAACCCATTTACAATGAATCTTAAAAATCCTAAATAAACTTGTCATCACCAAGAAAGCTTTTCCAGGCAGTTTCAGTCTCCCTTCTTTCACTGTGTTGAAGCTGCCCACGCTGCTCAGGCAGTGCTCCTACATGTGCAGCCATGGTGTCAGAGCAGCAGCTCTCCCAGCTTTAGCTATCCATGTCCTCCAGGTAATGACCCCAGTGCCAGCTGGGTTAGTAAGGATGAGTGTTTCAAATGGAGCAGCAAGGTGTTTTGGATTTCATACTGTCCTACTGTCATTAGCTGCACTGGGCTGTGTCTTGATAAGGAATTAGTGATTAAATTAAATTACTGGGTTCATTTAATTTTGGTTCATTGTGTTTGTTTATAGTTATCAACGTCTACAACAATGGGTTTTTTCCAACCTTATCTTCTGATTAACTTCCTCATTATTCATTAGCTTCAAGATTAGCACAGAGTTTTTTCATAATTGTCAAGGAAATCCTTATTGGATTTGGTTTATGTTTCTTAGTGACAGTTTCAAAGCAAAGATTTAGAGTGTGCATTCAGGTTATTAAACTATAGTTTATCTGTAATAGTATAGTGCTGCCTTTTTGTCATGACCTCAGTTTGTGCACCTTATTACTAAGTAACTTCAAGACAGAGATTTATTAAATTAACATCTCAGTCTTTTTGTGTGACCTAGGTATATTTATGTTGTCTTCATAGTTTTCAGTAGCTTATTTTTCTTGTATCTCCACCTTTAAAGAGAAAAAGCCTAGTTTCATTGGCCCATCTGTATAACTCTATTCCCCAGATTTATGCATCATTCAGTGTTCCTTTTACTTTTCTTTCTTCATCCCCTCCCATAATATCAATTTTATATCAAGGTGACCTTAATTGAGCTTGGCATTCTATTGTAGTGTTGTTGTAGGACCACCAGACATCACATTTGTTATCCACTAACATTTTTTCTCTGAAGATTCTGTTGCCACCAGGAAAAGAGTGATGGAACTAAGATGTATACTCATTCACATATTGATGTCCGAAGGCATCTTTTTTTTTTTTAATCCATGCCTTTAGATTCTGCAATTCATAACTCATCATCATTGAAGTGCAAGAAGTTAGATGAAATTTAATTGCATGAAATTTCAAAGATGCAAATTGGTCAGGGAAGGGGAGACCATATTAAATATATTAAGTTTTGAAAAGCATTGGATGCTGACATTAAAACAGCTCTAGAGGCACCAGAATTCAGTGCCTGATGAAGTTCTTCAGAATCACTCCTCATAAACTGACAAAAGCTTCTATATATCTGCATTTGCAAGTGGGGCAGAGAAAGGCACTCAGTGCAATAATGACATTAAGCCTCTAATTCCCATACTACTCTCTCAGCTATTGCGAAACATTATGCTTATCTGCAGCTTTAATTTAAAGATGAAAATAAGTTTAAGCCATTCAGTAAACGTGCCAACAGTGCTGTTTTCCCACTGGTAGCTAGTGGGTAACTGTAAGAGCCTCTTACTTCAGGCAGGCTGGTTTGTCTGCATCTTAAAAGCCAACAGAGCAAACCTGTGATTTTTCCAGTGCTGTGGCTTCTGTTTTTGTCAGAAAAGTATGACTTGGAGGAGTACATCAACCTCAATGAAACCTTAATCAGACTGAGGAGAGAAGGAATGTCCTATACGCACACCAGACTGACAGGGCACTTCTCTAGCAATGGGATGTGAGGGAGCGTCATGTTGGTTCCAGTTACTTGGCCTAATTTGAATGAGAAAGAAGGGAGGGAAAGGGTCCTACTGCGCTCTGACATAAAATTTGAATACTTGCAGGAAGGAAGATTGCTGAAGATCTCTAAAAGCACTTTTTCTTCTCTCCCGATGATACTCTGGTAACATTAGCAATAGTGACTGTGAGCTGTAAGGAGTAGTATTAGGCCTGAAGGAAGGAATAGGCTATCCAGATGGTTAATAAAGAATAGATAACCAGACAAATTAGTCTGAAAAAGCACGTCTTTGGTCTGAGACTATGTGATAGCTTTCAAGTTTAATGTGTACTATGTAATAAGTTAATGAATGCACAGGAAAGCTTTGTGTGAACAGAAATTGCTCTTGTGTGCAGTGTGTTCTCAGTTACATTATAATGTATTGTAATGTGTCTTTAAGATTACTTTTTTAAAAGAATAATTAAAAAACTAGATAGAGATATCCTGCTTTTTCTTTAAGTCTGACTTGTCATTAGATTTCAATAACAGCTTTTTATAAGCAGGTGCTACAGGAGTACGATTTTTTTTGCGTAAGCTCGCACATCCTGTACAAAATAAAATCCATCAAAGTGGTTTAGTACACAGCTAAATTTAAGCTTGTGTTTTGTTGTAAACATGTGAGTTGTGATTAGTTTCATTGACTTTAGGGCACCTGACATACCTGAGTTTTGTTCAACAGCCTCTGCACAAACTGAGCAAGAATCACTTGCTAAACACTGAAATAATAAAGATAAGAACAAGGGAAGGTAGTCTTGGTTCATTCCAAATAACTCCTTAGTTATCACATCCAAAAGTAATTTTTTCCTAGCCCATTTAATGGGCAATATCACTGTAGAAATATTCTCTGAATTTTTAGCTCAGGATTTAATACTGTCTCCTATTTCTACCCTTAATGCTTTATATACCTCACGATCATTTAATCCAATTGTGAACAATGATCACCCACTTGGTCCCTAGATTTCTTCTTAAAAGTGTCTCCATCCATTTTCCCTACCATTTCACTGATATGAGTGCTCTTATGCAAACAGTGAGTGAAGAGAAAAAAAATCCTTTACTTGAACTAGCTTTGTTTTATTATCTTGGGCTATTTTCCACTATCACTGTTATAAATTGGCACAATAGATTACAGCTTCTCTGGGGTTTATGTAGTGCAATCCTAAGTTTTGAAGTTTGGCAGATGAATAATTGAGAACTAAAATAGTTATGCTTACGGCAGTCCCAGTGTTTGTGGTAGTGAAACAAGCACCTCTGTGAGCTGGTGGATCCTAACTCACTGACTTGAAGATTGAGGTAATTGTAATGCTTTCTGCTTCCCAGGATTTTTAGCTAGATTTTTGGGGGAAAATGGCTGTCTGGAAAAACAGAGATGACAGCTATGACATACTTCTACTCCTTTATTTTATTTTTTTTTCCCCTTTCAGCCATGCATCTCCTCTCTGATGTGCTGCCAGCTTTGGTTAGAGATCTCACAGAGTATAATTTATATAGATGACAAGCCTAGTTACCAGACTTCCTGAGCGTATCGATGATCACAGGATTCAATCCACTTCAGTTTATACTTCAGCCTGTGTCATAATGACTTTATGGTAATTAACCAACTTTCCCTAATAACCACATATGGCAGCTTGGAATATGTTTTTCTTATTGATCCAAACAATATGCCGAAGAATCTTGAGTCTTATTCCATTAGTGATTTCAATTAGGCAGTTTTGTCACAGTGATTGCTTAAAATGAAGAGAAGTAAGAAAATAATTAACTATGAATTAATTATAAATTATTAAACACTGCATCACAGGAAAGCTGTATCAGTTGTCAGACTAGAATGGAATTGACAGAATCTATCCAACACACATTACATTGGTTTGCTATGAGTACTTGTCATGGAGAGAGCCAGTTTTACATCAGCAGAAGCTCAGACATGAGGAGGCATTCCTTTAATGCAAAAAGCGGAGGATGAGATCCTGCCATACTCAGTGCTGCACTTTGTAGTGTGATGTCCAAATTTGTGCAGGTCACTTGTTTCCATTTATGTCAGTCTTGCATTGGCAACATCATTAATATCAAAGAGTTAATACAACTGTGTTAGCATTTACTTTCTTTAAAGAGCTGGTGTCAAAACAGCTTGACTTTGTGTAATTGTTTTCCATTCTAACTCACAACAGGGGAACTCATAACTATCTGGGTGATGTATTAGCTTCTGGTCACTTCCTGGCAGCCCCCTGAAATGCTAGCGTCCCACTGCATCCCCCTTTGTGTGGTGTGTGGGGCTAAACCTGATTCCAGTAAGCTCTGTGTGCACATCCCCTGAAGAGATTCCAGGCTGCCACACTTGCCCACACTTGCCTGTGGGACCACGGGAGCCTGTGCTCTATTAGTGCATGGCTGTGCCATGTGCTTTGGCAATCCCTCCTTGCTGCCTTTCTAGGACATGTTCCCAAACCCACAGAGACCAACCTGTAGGGGCTCCAGGTGTTACTTTATATCGCGGCAATAGTCTATCCACATTTTGGCTTCTTTGATTTGAACTGTAATTAGTATAACAGAAGCATTGTATCATCTGGCTTAAGTCTAGATTTTTAAATGAGAAATTAGATATTGTCTTCTTTGTTTCTTCTCCTTGAACATGGTCCATGTTGGCAGTGGATGTTCGCCACCCTGCCTCCCCTGACATGCTGGCAGCACAGCCCGTGGCACAGGATACATGCGACTCCACTCTGACTGTCCTCTGTCACATAAGCCTGTTCCTCCTCCCACTGCCAGCATCACAGCTGGTGCTCCCGGCTTGGTCCCAGTTCCGTCCTCATTCACCCCTCAGGCTGCAGTTCTTGTGCTGCCTGACGTCTCTTTTGCTGCCTTCGGGTCTGGCCACCCAGAGACTCAGTGCCACATAGCAGGAGTATTCCTGAGCCATACTGCATGTAACCAACAGGCAAGGCTGCACCTCTCAGCACTCTCTTTGAAGTCTTTCCAGGAAGGATAATAATGAAAATACCTATTAAACAAAGTATTTATTAAGGAAAAAAAAATTATTGTAGCTCATGCTCTACTTTATTCCATCTAGCTGAGGGGCAACTGTATGCATAATGTATGCACAGCAAAAATAGCTATATAACTTACTTAAAATTCAAGTCATTTTCCAACAATATTTTTGAGTTCCCCCACCACATGATTTCTGCAGTGTTAATTATGCTCCCCTGTAGGATCAATGCTCTCCTCATTTAAATATGTTGTAACAATATTGTCACCAATTATTTTTACTGCTTCAAAAGGCAAATTGCTCTATGCCAACAATTAGAAATCAATTGCTTTGTTTTTCCTTTATGTAAATTATTTGGCATTAGCATTTACCTTTTCAAGCAGGCATTTGATACAGGATAAGTAGCAGTTTTACATAAAAGGGTAGAAAGCAGAAAAATAATCACATCTCAAAAGAGAGAAAATTGTAGTAGTCTTTGTGATAAACAGAGATTTCTTAGAAATCAAATACTGAAGTTA
This sequence comes from Campylorhamphus procurvoides, assembly GCA_013396655.1. NCBI lineage: Eukaryota > Metazoa > Chordata > Aves > Passeriformes > Dendrocolaptidae > Campylorhamphus > Campylorhamphus procurvoides. Next base: position 1,084,252 of record WBMV01003880.1, on the reverse strand, counting down.
CATCTGCTCTTGGGAAACCTGATCAGCAGGTATCATACACAACAGGTAGTGCATGTTCTCGCAGCACTTAGTGAAATTACAGTAGCAATCCTTACACGTGTAAAACACATGGTATGCCTGATTTATTTTTAATCTTATGATTAGCTTCTCATCAAATATTGAGTACTATGTGCTTCTTGGTGATACACAGTCTTTTTGCCAGCAAACTATTTTGGGGGCAAGTGTTGCTTGCCTTACATGAATTATCCCATTGAAGTCCCCAGTGATTGTTCATTTAAGGAAAGAAGATTTGCTGCTTCTCCTTGTCTGTTCTTTTAGCTTCATAATTGCTGAACCATAAAAGGAAAGGAGAAGAACAATGACTCTTCCACAGAGATGTTCATATTTGTTTGCCTGTTTGCTAGAAAAACTGTGGGTATATCTGGCAATTAAACAAAGATTGCAAACCGAAATTGACCAAATAATATCTCCTTTTTTTTGGCTTTGATTTTTCATTTCTTGTCCTTTCCTTTGCTGATTTGGATTATGAAGCAGTCATTGACTCAAGACAGAGATGCCCATTTTAAGACACTGAAAGTGTTTTGTCAATTCAGCTTGAGTGCAGTAATCATCTGATGCTGAGGGTTAGAGATGGTTTAGTGTATGTGCAGTAGTTGAGGCTTGCTGCTCTGTTGAATGAATATTAGGATTTTCAAAACATGCTTACGTTGGGGAATGTCTAGGAACTGGAGTTTTTCTGTTGTTTGGGAATTTTTCCTCTAATATAAATATTATCTTTACCTTTCTCACTTAGGAGTCAGAAAGTTATATGTGTCCATCCAAAATTTTTATGTGTAATAGTTGGAGTATTGGAGTTTATAAAACACTTGTGTTTTTAAGTAATATAACCAATTTTCCTATTTAACCACAGTGTTAAGAGCATGTGTGCTGAGCACACTGACACTGAGATTTATGCAGTTTTTGCAGACTGGGAGTCACTGGTTTGCTCACACAGCAGCGGGGCATCCTCCAGCAGCTCTGCAGGAGAGTTACCTTTTCACCTGGGAGCAGAGGTGGAGCAGGGCACTGTGTGCCAGTTGGGTGACACTAGCAAGGGGCTCCGCCTTGGCTGTGCCTCTGCTCTCGCAGGGCTGCACATGTAACACTGCAGCTCTGGCAGGAGCTCTTTACCATGACTTGGAAGTGAGTCTTCTTGATTGGCATAAGCAAACTTAGTGGTAAACTTAAGCTGTAGTTGTGCAAAATAACTTCATCCAAATCCTGTGCCCAGCTGGTAGTACTAAGTAGTAGTATTGCTGAGGTGGTTAATAGTCTGTACTACTTCTAAAACAACAGGTAAATCTTTACCATATACTATGTATATCTGAAAATGACCATTAATCAGTTGCCAGTTTACTTTCCTGTTATGAACAAGTATGATTTCACAGCCTGGTTTGGGAGCATGTGCCCATATTCCCTACAGAGCATAGCCCCTTCCCCTGTGGCTCTGTTTGTATCTGTTCCTCAAAGCTTAGCTGGGCTGTGGTTTGGAGCTCTTCACAAGCTGATGTAAGAACACTTTAAACATTGCAGAGCTGATGCCTAAATAACATTCAAATGAACTCTGTTCCGCCTCCAAGCTACTGTTGTACCAGGTCTGCTTCACAAAGCAGTGCAGGCTTTCATGTCTTTCTCTGGAGGAATAAATCTGAGGCTTCATTCACATGAAAAAATCTCAATATGATTTATTTACAGGTTAAGGGCCCAAACACATCCCTATAAATAATGCTTTAGCCTTATTTTTTCCTGTGTGAACTTTGCATTTTTGTGTGCCTCCTAAGGCCTTCAGATTATTATCACAGTGAATACTACTACATTTTGTGTACTGTGTTGGAAAAGACAAGTTGTTTTCCTTCAGTCTAAAGAACTAACACCTAAATCTAGTCTGTGTATTGCTGCTACTTGACATCCTTTCTTCTATTAATTCTTATAATTCTATTTCTTTCAAAAGTAGACACCTAACTACCACTGATCTGTCTTCTTTGATATGTATTTCAAGATGCTGCAAGTAGTTAAAAGTGAATAAAACCTGTTATGTTAAACAGGTTTCTTTAAAGTATGATTACAGTTGTATGAAAAAAAAAAGTGGAAAAACACAGAGTATAGGGGGAAAACTCAGTATTTCTTTTATTTTCATAACTTTCTTCAAAGCCTAAGTATAGTCCTTTTAATTTCTAAATAACAAGTATTTATGGTTTACTAGAAGTCTAGCTCTGGCACATTTTACTGTCTGCTACAAAATATTATTAGTCATCATGTTGATTATGCATTAAAATCTTAACTATTAACTGTAACTAAATTAAATTTATTAAGAGCTACAAGGCCGAACACCAGAATATTAACAAAAGTGCTGAACAAAACCGGAGTCCTGTAAAACTGCAATTTCTTGGAAAATTAATATCTATAAAGAGATTGTACTTTGGCATTGATTTTACTGTCACAATCAATTCAAATATGTCTTCTAAAATGTCTTTCTGATATTTTAATATCTGACACTTTTAGCCTAGTGTGTGGGAATAAAAAAATATTGCACATTTCTCACTAGACTGCCAGATGATCTCTTGGTGGAATGACCCTGAGGTCAAAGATATAACCAGCTACTTGCTGCTTTTTACAGTATTTTTACTGGGACTATTTTTATTAGAGTTATAGTGGACGCTGTTATGCATCTAGTGAGTCAGGGCCTTGGGACATTTATGCCACCTGTCATCCCCTCTTAACAGCTTTGATCTTGCATGCACTGGTTGGAAAAATTATTGTGCCATTTTTCAGTTTCAGCCTGCAGTGGTTTAACACAGCTACTGACACTTTTTCACAATATGAGTTGATACAGACAAGCATTTTTGAAGAAAGCCCTAAGGCTAACAATAATATTTATATCTTCTGCCATTCATGGAAAAGCAGAGCAATAAAGCAGGCAAAGGAACTCATATGTGTTTCCTTTTGCTCATTAATGTTTCAGCGGATTCTGTGGGTGTTCTGTGGAAGAGTGGTTACTTTCATTTTCTCATGAAAAGAAAATGCTATATTTCTTATTCAAATCTGTTTCCTATGAGATTCTCCTTTAAGCTTTTCCTTGAAGGATGTTGCTCATCTCCTTTACACAGATATTTACTACACAGAAATATGTGTGCATTGAATAATGCTGGATTTGCCTTGAAAAAACAGATCCACTGAAGCAGCATATGACAAATGCAGATGCAGAAACAGAGAGCCTGGCACAATAAGTGTCTACCACCTTCCAGGCTGCATAGCTGTTTAAAGGAGCAGGGGAATGGTTCTTAGAAAGTTAAATCTCTCCTTGCTGTGATTGCACATAAAAGCTACCATGCTATATTTCTTATCCTGAAGGTTTCACTGGTCTGTCTCTGACTCCCCTGATACAAAAAATATCCAGCTCCCACTTCCCTTCTCTCTGGCTGTCTTGCAACACACACTTCTGTTCTCTCCTGGTGTTCCATCACTGTGAGGTGTTGTGTATCCTTCTCATATCCCTACCTTAAGAGTGCATTTCCTCTGAGCTCTTGCTCAGATGCTTAAGCCTTATGTTACTTTCCCTTCCTTAATAACTACTCAATCTCAGAGAGTTTATAAAAGCACTTATGATCCTAAAGTAGAGTGTAGAACAGAAATAGAATGTGGGTTGTGATATTCCACATTGTACCTGTTGGTACCCGTTTGGGTGGTTTACCAAAAGCAACCATTTTCTGCCTATATTATTCTTTGCTACAGTCCAAATATCCCCTTCAGAACCAGTATGTGGCAGCAGGGTGATAGCAGAAAGTTGAGACATACAGACAGGGCTAATGCTTTGCTGCAGCATCTGCTAGAGAAACAGAAAGCTTTGTGATCCTGAGATGAAATGATCTTTTCTGCCACCGAAGTATTGAAAGCAGCAGTCAGCGATGTCTGTGCAGGTACATGGGACCAGATCCACAACATGTTTCTGTCCAACACATTTGGATTTGTGTTGGTTATAAGGCCCTGTATTGACTGATGCATGTTGTGGTTTGTTTTTTGGGGTTTTTTTAAAGGTAATTAATTTAGAAAGAGACAAGAAACTCATCCTGTTCACCTGCTTACACCTGTTTATACAAATATCATACATGCATTTGGACCCAAAGGAGGAGAATTGCACAGAAAGATAGCTGCCCTCCATTAATAAAACCTGTTAAAAAGAATTACACACCTTAAAGGAACACCACAATCAATATAAGGTCCCTATAGATTACGAGATGTAAGGCAAGGTATAGTGTTTATGAAATAAAGATGTTAGTCAGGTAAAATTACTGAGTAAAAGGAGTTATGGGGTAAAGATGGAAAGGTATAAGTCATAAAGTAATAGGAAGGAAAAAGAGAAAACAAAACAAAAGACTGCTCACCCCTTCATTGTCCAAGGCATGGGATGAAACAGAGCAGCTCGATGGTTACCCCCGCAGAGATGGTGGTTCTTTTCCCCCTCTTTTACTTATGACCAATCTCTTTTTATACTTTTTTTTCTTAGGTAGTTTGAGTGGCTATAGGCAATAATAGTTCCTGGGGTGACAGACAGATAACATAGGCTTAAAAGCTGGCTTCCTGTGCTTCCATAAGATATAGAAAGAAAGGCCATGTTATCTCCATAACACTCCATTCTTTGTTGATCTTATCAATCAGACTTGAGCACTTTAAGAAAACTCCTAGAGCCTCCTTGTCCTCTGACAATGGTTCTGGGCGTACTCTTCCGAGGGTATGTCCCTTAAGCCATCAAGAGCTTGTCAGGTCTATCATCCCACAATTGATTTCATGGGTGTTCACTTTCAAATGAAGAGGACCAAATCCACTAGAAAGAAATCTGTAGAATAATCTAAAGAAGAAACTCCAAAGTGTCCATGAATATATGATTTTTTTTTTCATTTTTGTGTTTTAAAGTCCACTGTGTGGAGAAAAGTTTGGATTAAGTTGATTTCTATTTTTTAGAAACTAGTCATGAAAGTTTGGGATAATTCCATGTTTGGGCACTCAGCTGCCATGCTTAGAATTCTAAATTAAAAAGAGAAAGCTGTGTTCTGATGGTGGGATAACTTATGTTTGAAAATGGATAGTATAAGAAATAAAAATAGATTTAATCTGAATGCTGAAAATGAGGTGATGTGAATCTGGAGCTCATCTGCAACAGTGGCATTCCAGTTGTTTCTCTTTTTGCTTAATATCATGGTGATTGGTGAAATCAGTGTTTCCCACCAGTTTCATTTACTGTTCTTTCCCACTGTTTCTCAGTAGTCCATATCATCCTAAACAATGCACAGCTAAAGTACTACTGAAATATCATGGGCCAGATAGAAAAATCTGGTAATCAGTCAAAGCTGAGGGACACTGAGAATTCACAGAAAGATGAGAATAATACATAGGAAGATCAGGGTGACCTTAAAGCAGCATTAACAGAAATGGAATGAAATGTTCTAGTACAAGCTCAGGTACTTAAGAGGTACTAATAAGAAGCCTACAATAAATTAAAAATGAGTGATAAAGACAGAGACCCATTAATCATAGAATAATTATGTGATACAGCTTTGAAAAAGACAGAAGCCTTCCTGGAGTGGTTAAATTCATAGATAGGGAAAGTATTTGTGCTATTGTAAAAGGACTTGGTGAAACAATGGTCAATCATATTCGAAAACCGTTAGCATACTTTCATGCATATAACTCAAGAACTGTCTGGTTAAAGGAAAACACAAAACCCAACAAGAATGTAAGTATAATTGTAACTTACAAGCATGGCAGATTATATGTTTGTTCTTATAAAAGAACATTAAATGACAACCTGGTGACTTCAGATTCATCTTTATTAATTGCAGGTGCCTCTCTCCCCTAACATTTTTACAGCCACAGCCCTTTAGAGCTACAGACTAACTACTCCTGATGCAGTCCCATCTGATTAGAAGTAATTTGCTACTTTAAATGTGCTTGTACTTGAAAATAAATACAGGTTATGGATTTTTAAAAGGTGAATTTTTCAATTGAAAGTTTTAGCAAAAAGCATGTGGGATGATCAGGACAGCATAGGACATACCTTATGGGGCAAGACTGTAAGAACTCTCCCTTAGTTTACGTTAGGGAAATTTTCCAGTCTGACCATTCATGAAATTCTCTGGCAGTCACACTCCCAAGGCTTTAACAGCTGGGACCAAAGACCCTTCACAGGAACAGCCCAATCTGGTGCCTTTGAGAGGACCCCCGACAAAGGAACCCTGGGACATTTTTCCCCCTCACAGAGTATACCCACATGCAAGTCTTGCTCTTTCCCTGAGTCTTCTGCTCTTGTCCCACTCTCCAGCACCCATCTTCATATCCTTCATTATCCAAAAGGCTGGCAGTTCCCAGGTCCTGCTGTGTCCCAGTGTCCATTCATCACCCGGCCTGACATCACCCATCTCCGTGGCCTTTGTTATCCCAAAGGCTGGCAGTTCACGGCCTCTTGTCTTGGGCTCCCGCCAAGAGTTCAATCTGTGGCTTGCAAACCAAACTACCTGCACCAGGTGTATTCCTCCACAGTGGAAATACATGAGACCACAGCAGAGTAGGATTGCTTTCAGTAGAAATCACAGAAAGTTACTGTTTAAGAAAAAAGGTAAAGAAAATTTTAAATAACAATAACAGTGATGGGCCTGAGGAACAATATATGACAACTGTAATAAAAAAGTATAAGTACCGTAGGAGTTACATTCTAGAACAGCCTTGAAACAGGAGCAGTGGAGAAGCAAGCCCTCAAAACTAATTGCTATTCTTTGATTAGATAACAAAAGAGATTTGTTATCTACATGGTTGTAGCAGGAGTTTGATGACCTATGAGAGAGTTTCCGGTTCTCAGCTTTTTAGGGTTTTTTCCGATAACAAAATTGTAATTTTACCTTTGCCAGATTTCAGTTTCCAGAAAGCAACATTCACTTGTCTTAACACTGGCACAAACCTTCTTCTGACTTTATAAGGTATCAGTTCTATTACAGCAGAAAATCAAGCTCACCTTGATTAAATGGGGGGTTGTGTGCTATTTGTATGTTAATCCCAGGGCAAATTAACCGCAGCACTTAGAAAGTTATGTAGTCTTTTCTATTCAGAAACTGCTAAGTATTTTACCAGGAGTAATTAAACTAGAAACAGTTCAGTGACTTATTGACCTCATGCAAAGATATCTATCAAGTCAATGGCAGAGCTCCAAAAAGAATCCTTCTCTAATTCTACAAGTTGGTAGATCTGTTTCCACTCACTAAAAGGTAACGTATTTTTACTGTATTGTATAGTAAAGTTCTGTGAAAAAATACCAATACAGCTTTACTTTGTAATATTGGATAAATACTATCTCATGATGCAAAAATGGGAGATTTACATAGGCTTAATTTGTAAAAAGGTTCACTCTTGATATCTTTATCTCAGTTTTAGAGTTATTTATGATCCCTAGAATAAGCTACTTGGCTGAAAAAGTTAGAAAATGAAAAATAGAGACTTTTTAGAGGCTGGCAGTAGTGAAAGAGCGATGTTGCATTGCTTGTCTCTTTGCATCATTGGGCGTTAACACAGCTGTGTTAATTTTTTCAAAGCTGACATTTCCAGAACAAAACGCTTGCTTAATTCTGGTTTTAGGTCCCAGAAATATTGGTGGTAGAAACATCTCTCATAGAGCCCAGTATCTAGATAAATAGGCAAAAAAATGGTACAAGTGAGAAATGCAAAAGTGGTGAATTTCCTGGAGAAGTATGTGGTGTCTGCTTTCTTTGTCAATCCTTTGAATAGTGAAATATTAAATAATTTGTATGAGAAGTATGTTAACCTGAGTGGTACTGAAACTCTGGAGATTTGTGAATGATAAATAAATGATTTTTGTCTGGTGCCCTTACTACTGGTGTTGTGCTGAGTAGCTGAAAATGAGAAAGTGGGGAAATGATGTCTTAGTGGTATGTCTGGACTGAAAAAACCCCAAACCATCAAACAAAACAACCAAATTTGAGATAAAAAACAAGACTTGTGAAAATATGTCTTGTTCTGGTGTGCAAGTAAGTGTTACAATTCATTTCAAATGAAGCCGTAATTAAACAAACCATTGGGAAGGTACTTTCGGAAACATAAGCAAGGGTGAAGACTTACATTACAGACTCATGCTAAAAACGTGTAAGCCACAGGGGGCATCTGCTACCTGCAATAACCCATCTGGGTAGTTGCAAGTAATCAGATTTCCAGTGGGTAAACTAGGAGGTAGGCACCGTTCTTGATATCGTGTACAAAAGAGAAAATATTTCTTCCAAGTGTCAAAGAAAATACAACCTTGCTTTTGACTGCACTTAAATTTGTGTCATGTACAACATGAAACAGTGCAAGGCAGGGGAATATGTAAAAAAAAAGTGTGAAAGAGGTGAATTCCTTGTATTTGTAGATTAAACAAGCCTGTATTCTTGGGTGATTTAATCATGTCATCTGTGCCTTGCCCTCTCCCACATTCCAGGAAGGATGTTATAGCAAAATTTCATGCAGATAAGTTTTGATATACTCAATGTGGTGTCTTTCTATCAGGGCAAGAGGAAAAAGTCAGATGCTTATATCATTAATTTGTTATGGCCTATATATTTCTTGAGGTTCAGTACCTAAAAGAGGATAGCCTAGCATTAAGCACAAAAAGACTCACAAATCTCAGCTATATAACTCCAAAAGTTGCCTGGTACTTCTGTAGAATAAAAGAGTTGTATTATTTTCAATCACTTGAAACCTCTTAGGTCAGGTACAGGAAGAAAGCTAGCCATTAAACACAGTGCAAGCTTCCACATTCATCTGGGAAGCAGGACAATTTAATTTTCACTGTACTCCATGCTGGAGCTCTGTGGCTAGATGCTGCTTTTTCTAAGTTTGGACTTCTTTGACATGAGATCTTTACATTCTCTTTCACTCAAAATAAGGTCACGACTGCTGGGTTGATATAGTCATTGTTTTAGGAAGCTTGCCACCTAATTTTAGACCTGATAAGGAATAAGAGCAATAATGATAGGTGTGTACATATATTGAACAAATATGAAATAAAATAGTAAAGAAGACAGTTGTTCCATTATGGGCTGCACATAACTTGGTGATTCTCTTTGTGAAAATTGAAGAATATAGTAGTACTTTGCAATGAAAGCTAAAAGCTGCATCTGTTATAAAGTAGAAGATTATTTATTGCTAGGAAGTGGTAATAAAATAAAACACGTACAGCAGCCTTTTCCCCCAGTAAAATACTTGTTTAAGGGCCTGAAACTGTGGATTCTGTCAAAATCAACCAGTCTGCCCTATAGCTATCTATAATATTCACAGTGAAGATTGAGTTTCACATTGTATTTCAAGTGGTATTCAAATTCTCATGCATCTGTATATGAAACTATTGTCTTATTTTCCTGTGTGTGCTGTCTTTGAAAGAAAACTGTTGTTCTGTTTTTAATTGTCTGCCTTCCCAAAATGCTGTCAGGCTAATGCATATTATCTTATATATTATCCATGAACAGTTCAAGATTAATTAGCCTTTCACCCATTTTAAAGGTATCATCTATATCCTGGAGGCAGAGTATGGTGTTTGGCAGCCTCTTCAATCACTTCTAATTCTTGTCTGTGTACTGTATAAGTAATCTGTGGAAAAATTACACTGTTCTATGAATAGAATAGCTACAGCTACAGATGGCGTATTCTCTATAGTTCCACAGTCTGAGTCTATATAGATTATCCCCTTTGAACATTATATGAAGGATAATAAATATTTTTTGCATATCCTATAATACTACAACAAAACTGACATATTAGCATTCATTCTGTAATTTTAGGGCTTCATGCATTTTTATTTTGTCTAGTAAATGTTATTAAGTATACGTAGAAAAAATGGCAGAGCAAATTATAATCGGTTGCAGTGATGCTACTTGGATGCATTATCTATATGAGGATTATTAGCTACTGTTGTAAGCAGATTTAATAACCCACTTGTTTACTTCCTTAAGTTCCCACTTATTAGTTCTATTTCTTATGAATTAGAATATCTGTCCAATCTCCACAAGTATGAAAAGATGCTGTCTGCAGTAATGGTTGTGCATGCAGTCTGAAAATACACAGAACACTTTACCTAATGACTTCAGTTTCATGTATTGTTTGTTTATGATGTTGAGATTTACCTCCCTTAGCAGCCAACAGTGAACAGGGAGCAGGGCAAGTGGCATGGAGGAATGTTCTTTTCCTGTGTAACACTCTCTGAACTGGCATCTTATTATCTCACTGTATACTAGGATAAGTCCTATTATTGTGTTTGGCTATTACGTTAAACATTGGTAACCAGTGCCTGAGGGTAAAAGCCTCAGTAAAAGCCTCAGAGATTAGAAAAACCTAGAGCAAAATATTTACTCTTCTCCATCCTTGCAATGCCAAAAGGAAGCAAACTGTGAGAGTCTACAGATGTGTTTTAAGAACAGGGATGCTGGAAGAAGTCTTTACCCAAAGTGTGTATTTTACAACCTGATCTGACTCCATAAGGGTTGGATTTAACCTGATTTCTGTCTTGGCCATTCGTTGTGTGGGCAGGATTTTCTGCCTGGACATGCTCTGGTCCCAGTGTCTGTGAGTCAGCTCAGTGTTGCTGCCTGACAGTACTGCAGCTGATAAAATCTAAGCTGTCACTTATAAATAAACAAACAGTCTTCCTGCATTGCAAAAATAATATTCGTATGTCAGCTGATATGCTGCTTTCTCAATAAACTGCCTTTGCAGAAAATCTTTGTCAGCCAAACAATAGAATAATGAAAGTATGAGGTTATTTACCTTATGCTTCAATACTCCTCTTACTTCAAAAATATTTAAACAGGTTATACTATTAAGCATGAAAAATGTGATTTTTTTTTCCAAATGATGTGTGTACCTTCGTCGAAATGTCTTGGCTTGGTAAGGAGATGGAACACATGACCTAGTGCATATTCTCTGTCCTTCATATCTGTGAACTACTTTTGTTGGAATCACTAGGAAGAACTGAACTTACTGCTTTGTCACTTCAGATCTAATTTTTTGTTTAAAGCCTACCTAGCTGCTTCTCTGAGGACAACATAAAAACAACCAAACTCCAATATTTTTGTCATTCTTTTACAGAAATTATTTTACTGAATTTCCACTATATTTGAACTTTTTTCTGTTCTACTCTGACTCAATCGATTCTATTTTTGTTGAGGGGAGATCAGAAGGCAGTGTCTGAATATTTTTTTTAAATTTAAATGAGGCTTTAGTGTCCCTGCCTTTTATAATATCCATTTTAAAGTTGAGTTTGTGCAATGTCTTGGAGCTTTATATAATGACATTGTTATATTCAGAGCAATACTTTTTTTTTGGTATTGATGCAAACACTTTAAAGCTGCTTTCAGTTTATGGATGAGGGGTATTGTTGAGGCCTTTTGAGGGTATACCAAGATACAAAGAAAAACATTTATGTTAATAAGACCCAGGCACATAAGCATACATAACTTTAATCCTGAATTAAATCATCTTTAAAACTCATGGTGAAAACTCACTGAGAGGAAAGCTCATGAAATTTACCTACATCCACTTTGGAGATTGCAGCCTCTGACCTGGCGGGTCCCTGCATGTCAACTGTGTCTTTTATAAAAGCTGAGATAACAGGTACACCTGATAGGATTACTCAACTAAAGTCGGTAGGTCTCAGTTTTCCTGACTATTTCTGCTGTAAGTATGCAATGTCAAAGTGTAATTGTACTAGGGAAAGAGCAACAGAAGAAGGTCGTCTCACCATGTAGTGAGCACCTCTAATTTCAGGAGAATATGAAATTCAGTCACTGCGGATTCTGAATGTTTTCCACAAAACTGTCAGAAGGCGGCCATGGCCTTTAATGATCACTAGCATCTATGTTCAATTGAGTGTGACTAGATGAAACAAGAATTCAGTTTCCACAGTGAATTGTCTGTTGATTGTGATGTAGTTCAGTGAGAGTAAAATGGTCCCAAGATAAAAAAACGTCTATTGAAAAAGCAAGTAGAAAAATCTGATTTGAGTCTGGGAAGTATTTTCTGAACAGGTTGTGATGCAGAATTCTGATAAAGAGGGAAAGGAGACTGATAACACAATGCTTGCTTACAGTTACTATTTTTTTAGAAAGAAAAATGCAAATTAGTAATCTATTAAAAAAAAGGAAAACAAAACAAAAAAACCCCAACCAACCAAAAAATAAACCCTGAAATAATAACTCCTGATTTCTTCCCTTTCTGTGGAAATATATTCTGTATGATGTGCATACAGGACTCGTGGAAATTCTCATGACTCATATTGCTCAGAGTTTTCAATATTTCTTTCTGTGAGATATTTCAGATTAACAACTGTCTCCTTGTGTTGAATTTAAGAGCATATTTCAAGTCATTTGCTCAGTGTTGCTAACTTTGCTCAGCACCTTATTGGGTGAGAATTTGCAGGATTTCCCTTAATTTCTACCTTTCTACTGTTCTTATCCTGTATTGGATAGAAAAATACTAGAAAACGTAGCAGAGAATAAAAGAAGAAAGAGCAACACGAGGAGAGTTTATTATACAGCACAGGAAAATTCCCCAAAGACACAATCTCTTTTTATGTAGAGACAGAGAAAAATACTATCTGCCTAAAACAGCACAGTACATTCAAGGCTTTTCAAAGTACTCTGCCTCCTCGCAGTCTGGGAAAGTGCCTCAGAAAAGGGTGAGTTTTGGGGTGAATGATGACTTGCTCTTAAGTTCCTTCCACACAGGTAAAATAATGGGGAGTCTCAGGCAATGAATTAATGTCCCTATAAGCCCACAATTTAGATGTTGTTCTATTAATCCAGGTTCCTTTACACATTCAAGTCATTGTCTGCTGGAGCTGCTGAAACCTTGATGAAGGAGAGCAGCCTTTTGGAAACGCTGTTGGTGAAGCTGTCTGTACCTGCCCACCAGCTTGCTTAAATGGCAGCTTTCTGCATGGATTGCCCCTTCTCAGTCCCACTGGGAAGCCTTGTATTTCACTGGACTGAGCTGCTCAAACTGAGACTCTGTGCTAGCCATGGTCGCTGGCCACACTGGTCCCCTCCAGAGAGGACTGGCAAGCAGCTGCCCTTTCTGACTCAAGCAGGGTAGCCATAGCTACCAGCAATAACAGGCAGAGAATTCCCTGCTTTCTAGAAAGTAATAAACCAATTGGGGTTTGTGACAAAATATAGCAGACAGCCCTAGTTGTGCTAAATTTATATTTTCAGGTGGGGAAATTCTTAGACCGAGTCATTTCTTTCATCTTCACCCCCGATCAGACATGCTTAGGAGAAAACCTCTTTGCCATGAGCGATGTCCGCAGTGGTACTTTTCCAACCAAGACATTATCAGCAGTTTGTAAATTAACTTAATGACAATTTTTGTAAGAAGTCTGACCATTCAAACTCTTACTTGAATATGGATAATTCAGTGTAAATATTTATTGGAATTTTATCTGTCTTTCTTGTTTTGTAATTAGCATATTGTAACTGTGTAACTGTCTGCCCGGAAGTCTGCAATAGATAAAATGTAGGCAGAGCACAGGAAATGAGAATGGTTTATCATAGCCTTACAGTCTTCAGGGACCTAGTATAAATCAAGGTCTAACTCCTCCCAGGGGTCTAGTAATTTTTACAGTAAGGGTTTATTTTCCATTTGTATTCTGATAACCAGTCATATTTATTATGATCTTCCTAATGGCAGGTTTTCACTCAAGTATTAAAAAATACATATTTCACAGGTGACTAGAATTGAAAATAAAAAGGCCCTGAAGAATATCATCCTTACATCACTACTCAAACCATTTTAATGAAAAAAATGTGCATTTTGATGAGACAATTAAAAAGGATGCAAATTAAGATAGGGAAATTTAAAACTCACAGTACACAAAGAGTATTTGCATAGGGGCTACCAACTTAAAGGTGATTTAAATTTTTTCACAAATTAAACTATAGCAGAAAAATTACCCAGTTATTCATACAGTTAATTATCTGGCTATACAGCCAATGTTTTTCTTATATTAAATCATTAAAGTCTGTCTGCTACAGAAGTGGCATATCGTATATTTGGATTAAACGCAGTTTTGAATCATGCTTATACTGAGCAGTGGACTCCAGTAGAAACTGTATGGAGAACTTTAGTTTGGAAAATGTACCTTTGGAAAAGTAAATACCTAAATTGAAAAAAAATTATCAACCAGTTGTCCAGGTCAGCACCAAGGCTTCAAAGGCAAGTAATAGGACTTTGTATACAAAGTTTATTATCCTTCTATATTTGCTTCATAATAGCGTAAATTCTGAAGCTCGAGATTCAGTACTTCTCTACAAAGTTTAGCATTAATCTGGGTAATGCTGTAATCTCCTGTAAAAGTTACTGTGAAGCCACAATGTTACAATACACAGATGGTGGAAGGCCATCAGTGTATTTTGCTTTCAGTTGTACTCCAGCTGCTGATGTATAGCCCAGGGTTCAAATCTCAGACACAAACCTGCAAACTTAAAAAGAATTTGTTTATGAAAACTGTATCATTCCCATGCTTACAGTTGTCTGCAAACCATCACTCAAGCTTCTGAATGTGGTAGTCCCAATTCTTCAGGTCACAGGGCTGAGATTCTGAGGTGTTTCACCCTGAACTAGTGTTAATAGACATCAGGGAGAAAGAAAGTGATGATGACAATGATGATGATAATAATAATAATGCTTTTACTATTATTTACAAAAATTAAATGCATTTGTTTACATTATGTGATTAAAAGCTTTTCTGGGAATGTCTATCTATCTGTAACTTTCTATTCATTCTGCTAATGTTTTTTCCTAATAGAGGAGGTTATTGCTATGGTATCAAATCTTTTAGTACAAATTCCTGCTAAAATAGAATGTACAATACTGGATGAGAGGCATTTCTAATAACTCAACAACTCTATTGGCTTTCTAGAAGGAGTGCTGAGTATGTTCCTATTCCTTCATGCCAGCAGACTGATGTGTATTTCTAAACAAAAATAATGATTTCCAGATTCAAAAAATATGTTTTTTGGGATTTATGCATCTTTATATACATAACATAATTTGTCTAATGGGCTGTTATTATTTATGTTGATAACGTTTTTAATATATGTTTAAAACACCTGAAATTTCTTCTGTAGTCCTAATGTTTCTTTTAACCATGATGAGAGTTTGCATAAAAGGAAAATAATAAGTAGTCAGTAAATTTGTTGCATTAGAAAAATTCCGAGAAGACTTTGTAATTCGCAACATAATTCTTATGTTTGGTTAAATAAATATATAAGATTAAGTATGTTTAGATATATATGTTTAGATATACTTAAAAAATACACTTTTTATCATTTTTTACAGTTGTTCTTGCAGGCACAGTTAAATTGCCTTTAGTATAGGTAGCACAAACATGGTATGCTTTAAATCTCAAGTAGACTAAGTGCATAGATATAATTCCCAGAAGCATAAGAGACATTCAGTTGTAATGCACTACCCAGTTAACATCTGCTTTAGAGGATTATGAAAACCTGATATAATTGCACCTTGGAAATACTTGTTCACGTTTTTCAATATACTTTTAACTACTTAACTGCTATGCTCATACACATTTCTTCCTCGCTTTGACATAATATTTTTTCATAAGGATCTCTCTGATTTATAGCACAACACATTCAGTGAATCAAACTTTTCTTGGCGCTATCAGCAAACATCAGGCATTGGTGTGAGCATTGTGTTAAACCAAAACTAAGCAGCAGCTGAGTGAACAGACGTAAGATTCATGTAGAACTGTTAGTTTACATGATTTTACATTCATCTGCCTTCACTCCTAAAATCCTGTTATTTATTCTTGTAGTTTTCTTTCTGTTTTGCTCATTCTGCCCATTTTTATTGATTTTTTCACTGAAATTTTCTTTTCCTTTTAGTAGTAATTTTTTAGAAGTTACTATTTTTTACTATTACAGTGAAATTTCTGAGTTTATGCCAAATAGAATGTTATAAACATGCAAAAATGAATCCCCAAAATAATTTTTACATATGTTAAACCATGAAAGACTCACCTGTGCCCAAAAAAGAGTCCTTTGCCATCCATGACTTTTCCGAGTTATTTATGATAATTAAGCAGAACCTGTGTATTGATTTTTATTCTAATTAGTTCCTGTTTCAATTCCGCTAGAGAAGAGCATTTCTATCAGGTGATTGTCACGCTCTTAGGGAAGGTGCCGTATCTACTGGAAGCACTTCACAGGAAGGTCACAGCGGAAGAAATTATAGCTAAATTACTAACATTAGAGATAAGCATCTGCTTTTCAGTTTTAGTCTTCTTGCATATCTAAATCACAGTCTACCCTAATTAAATGTCTTAACCTTCCTAGCCCAAGGTTTACTGTTACGAAGCATGGACTCTTCATGCTTTCAGGCTGTAAATCACTTGTGGTGACAGGACAGTGTGCCATCCTATAGGAGCATTTCAAGTGGAAGATACAAAAATGTCACAACTGAGCATCAGAAAACTGACACATGACTTCAGTGTCTCTTCAGCTCCTTTTAATCCTGTGATCTACATGTGTTAGGTAACAGGGATAGGTGAGGGGAAGTAGTACAGCATGGCCTGCATCTTTCTGGGTAACCTGCCTTTCCTCCAAGGTGAGGTGCCTTTGCCTACTCTGCCAGGAGGGGGCCATTGTTACCTTGCCTAAGCTTTGCTGGAATGAGCTTTACACTGAAGAAGCTGTACTGTCTGATGGAGCATGTTAACAATTAAACAGCATGGAGCATGATCTGGTTGCTTTCCTCCTCTGGCTCTTACCCCTTGAAAAGTAGCATCTTCTTATGTACATCCCGTGGATTTTAAAAACTGAACAAAACTCAAGACAACTTAAACAGAAGATGAAAATGAATCATATTTTTAATGATATGTGGTGTTGGAAAAAATCTGACTGGATATTCTTGAGTATAACACAGTGAGTAGGGACCAGCAAAATACCTGTTGGGTATGGTGGTCTCTGTTCTTCTAGTGCAGATTTGTTCTTCATTACACATTTGTTAAAAATACTTCCTTGTTCTGTTCAGTCTCAAGCAGTGGAATCAAAGACATCTTTTGAATGGCTATTTGGCAGCTTGATTTTTATAGGTGTCAGGAAGGTATTTCTAATATGGTTTCTAACTATCTCCTGTCTTGATAGTATTTGGTTACAGTTCCTGCATCACACTACATTTTTTAACACTGAATTACACATACCCGTGATGCACATCCTCTAAGTACTTGCAAGCTCTTTCCTACTAATCATATGCTATTTCTTGCTAATCAGCTATTGCCAGAGGTGCATAGGCAAGGGTTCTATTTGCCCTAGGAGAGACTCAATATTCTGTCTTTCTTAACCTCATTTGGAAAATATAATTTTAAAAGGTGCATGAGCATGTCAGGTTCCTTTATTTTTCCATCTTTGCTTTCATTGCTAAAGGTGAAATTTGGTTGCCCTGGACATTGGCATCTGGTGACAGTTTAGACAAATTAAAGCATCCTGCCTGCCTTCCAGCCACCACTGCAGAATAGCGTGTGTCTCCTCTGCCCTATTCACCTGCTCCGTATGGGTCAATGTAGCCCAAAGATGTATCAGAGAAGATTAGATAACTAAATTCTAATCGAAATGTCTATGCTGGACACAGACAAGTGAATTGAGACCATCAAGCAACACACTTAAAATTTATTCCTGGAACTGTGTTACAGGCAATGATTCAAAGTATGCATTTAGAGCACTTGCTGAGGATAATTAGCAAAGAGTCCCTAAGTATGCTAATACAGAGATGTAAAATTTGCAAGAGAAAAGGAAAAGCATTAAAATGTGGAAGTTCAGGCTGATCATCCCCTGCTCCCTGTCCCATCTAGAAAATAATCCTGCAGACCAATTTTGTGTCTCCTTTCACACGCATAATAAACCTTTCAGAGATTTCGGTTGTCCATGCAGATCAAATTATAATTCCCTTCATAATTACTGTTAATAACATTTGCTAGCATACCTTTGGTTAAGTTCAGGTAAAGACAGAGTATTTGGAGGAGTCTCTATTGACAATAGCATTGAAAACTAAATAAAATAAAAATGCATGTGAAATAATTCTGTAATCCTGTAGGAAATCTTGTAAGATACCTGGGAATGATACTGAATTAAAAGGAGGAGTTTTTCAAGTACCAGTATCCTTGCTAAGTTACATTAATGTATTGATTTTATCCCCTGCAGTAATTCTTTTGTTGTTCTATAAATTATACCAGATGATTAATTTGATATAAAATAGTGCTGACTGGAAAAAACAAGAAAGGAAGTCCCTGCACTACTGAATAATGTGATAGGATCAACACTTTTTCTATTTTTGCTCTGAATTTGACAGCTGTGTCTTTGTAAAAGCCAAACTAATAAGGTCAAAGTAAAACATCTGTAAAAAAAGGACCTGCTGGTACAGCAATGTTTCATGGTGCTGACACAAACTATGGGGTAGCTCTCCAGCTTGCTTAGTGTATTTATCATTTTCTATTGATACTATTTTGTTACTTTTTTTTTAGTTATACCCTTTTTCTCACGTTTTAGCTGCTTTTAATTCTGATAGTACCCAATAATATGCTTTATATATGTAGGATATTTTATGAATCAACTACTTCCTACTAGGTATTTTTTCTAAAACAGTTGACATAGTATGACCTATCTAGCCACTGAGAAACCCCAGCAACAATCTACAATAATAATAATACAAATATTATTTATTTGCTTCAGGAGTTATTAGCGTCTCCCTCCAAACATGAAACATAACAATTCCCAGTACAGAATGAGTTCACAATAATATTATTCAATTGATTTCTGGCCATAGAAACTTTGCAATAAAATGGAATTGTAACTTAGGAACATGGGAAGTAAAATAACCATTGAAATAGTATTGTATAATTTTTTTTAATTGTATAAAGGTACCATTGAATTAAAAAAAAAAACGTTCCCTGTTTTCTTGAGGACTTGAACTTTATTCTGTTTCTTTTTTTCACAAGACGTACAATAATGCAGCCTCTTTAATTTCCTTTATGATATATTGAGAAGGTTATGCAACATCTGTTAAAAGCGTTGTTCATAACTCAGTTGAACTACTAAAACAGCCCTGATCTCAAAATAGGTGCACAGTCAAAACAGAAGGAAAAGTTTACTTCCATTGTTTGAGGAAATGGGAAATATATAGCACCGGCAAAGATCATGCAGTAATTCTATACTGTTCCTTGTAAAACAAACTTAATGATAATTAAAAAATCAGTGGGAATTACTGGTTTATAATGAAGCCCCTAGTCTCAAGGACACCACTTCTGAGGCATTTGCAGACAGTTCCATTAGAAAACAAACGGCTGATTAGAGTGCCTGGTGTCCAGGGAGGGTGCCTGTTAACACTGGCAGTTTAAATGGATACAGGGATATTTGCTAACTGTTTCTTTTTTCATTGTGAAGTATTAACTCTTAACAGAACCAAAAGAGAGCTGTGGTTAAAGCAAAGCTTTGACTTAGGTCTGCATTCATCTTGCTAGAATGTGTGGGTGACTTTGGAAATGGGTTATGGAGCAATTTTCTGAAGGTAAGTTGAGGGCTTGGTGAAACTTGTAAATAATTTTCTCTTTCAAGGTCATACAGAAAAGATTAAGGGGTGTACTGAAACTATTGCAACAGTTGGTTGCTAAAAAAAGGTGCATTTATTAAATTTTATCAGACATGTTTTGGAGGTTTTTGGGGGTGGTTTTTTGTTTGTTGTTTGTTTGTTTGGTGTTTGGTTTGGTTTGAGTTTAGGGTTTGGGTTTTTTGTTCTTTTAGGGGGTTTTTATTGTTTTGGGTTTTTTGGTTTTGTTTTGTTTTGTTTCTGTCCAAAAGACAAATCAATCTGATTTAATGGAATTACTGGGGAATGGTAATAATACAATTCTCTTAAAGTAAAGGGAAAAGGATCATGAAAATTGGCTTAAATGGATAACCAATAAGTATTTCAAGACATAGTCTTTTCTAATTAGTCATATGTTCTGTTTTTATAATTATTTAATGGACATCTTTTATGGCACCAGTCTGTAGATCTGTTGAATCTTAAACTGGGGGGAAAAAATTCATCATGAAAAATTTTGGATGACTAGTGCGCATAATAAATGCCTGGATAATCTGAAACAGAGATGCATCCCTCTACAGCACTCCACTGAAACTACTTCTGGGCTATCAAAATGTAGAGTTGACTGTGGGATTTCTAGGTTAATATATGAAATCTTTATTGAGCACACAAGAATTAGAATCCAAAAATGAATACTCTTTTTTTAATTGAAATCTCAAAATAGTTACAATAGAACTTCTGCTCCAATTAATATTTTTCTTATATTTTAATGAAATGAAACTCAGTATCTTTTCACTGTGCAGTCTGTACAATTCTCCAGGGAGGCATCATCTTTACAACAACTGAAAACAAGTTATGCTTAAACATGTCTATCATTCTACCTCTCAAAGATTAAGCCAAGCCCATAATAACCTCAACTTTTCTGATTATCATCATGTCTGAGCTCGGTACTAGAGCTAGTACTAGTGCACTAGACTGTGCAGGTGAAACATTCTACTCATTATCAAAATGGGCTAAGAATCTGTTTAGTGCTTTGCCAAACACTTTCTGAAAAAATGGTTGAAACTCCTCCTGCTGACGTTTGGACTGAGAAAGGGCAAAAAAATGAGAAGAGCTGACTGCAAGGACCTCAGAGTCCTAACATTCTCTGTAAAATGCACCCTTGAAAGGTTGGATATGCGTTGGGACCAACTCTTGTCCTATATAACACGAATACCTGGATTTTGTCAGCTGGAGACAAGAGAAGAGCAAGATCTCTGGATCAGGAGCTGCAAAATGTAGTCTGGTCTTCTTTTCTCTCAAACTCCTGCTTCTTTAAGTGCTCTTTTATGAAACTCAAAATGTAAAAAAATATTTTGCCTTAGACTCGTGCATCAACAATGATTGAGTAAGATAATCTTGTCTTTAAAGCAGTCCATCTCACTCATTGTTGCAACCTTTAAACTCTGTTTTGGGAGGCTTGTTATTCTTGACTCAAGACAGCTTGCATTCCTGATTTGCCACACAGGCCACTTTGGAACTGACAAGGCAAGGATCTCCTCGTGTCTGTTCTAAACAAGTAGACTCATTGGCAGAAGAAGGGAAAGGGTTTACTGAGACAGGGCTTCAGTGAAAGGCAGACACCCCATGTATCTGATTTTAGTATGTGTGCACCATTTATTATGATTGTATTTTGAATATGATCGTTATATAAATAAGTAAATTATTATACCTTTAAAGTAAATCTGTATAGTATTTTCAAAAAGGTTTTTAGATATAGGTTTCTTTTTCACAATATTATTATTTTCTCATGCAATTTTCTGATCCCTCTCTGATTATTATTTTCTGTTCAGCTGGTAGAATATTCCCCATGTTTCAGAAACATAACAAATACCTCATATTGATAGTTACATTTTCACTGTTTGTACATGTAGTTTATAGCCTTTGGCCAAATTGTCCCCTTGCTTACTGTGAAGACAAACTTTGGTCTTTAAATTTGTATTTGTACATATGTAAAATGTACATATGAAAACCTATAAATGTTAGTGAATTTTCTCCTTATAACAGAGTAATAGTTCATTTTTTTCCTATCACATTTGTGGGAATTATTGTAGCCATTAGCATGGATTGGAAGAGCATGTAGTGATATTCAACAAAGCAATACAGAAGGTGTATTTCTGAATTTGTCTTCCACAGTTCTGAAATGACTGTGCCATTCCCAGTAAATAATTTAGTGAAACAACATGGCACTGGTGCCTGTAAATTTTGTGAGATGAGTAACTGATGGCGTGAGAAGTATTCTGAAGAAGGTGTATGCTACTGGACTCAAACAATTTTTAAGTAATTTTCCAAGACCACAACATATTGTGGTTTATTCAAATGATAATGTGTGAAAATAGCAGTAAGTGGACATAACTGGATAGCTTTAGCACAATCTCTCTGAGGCATCTAGGAAGCCTTGCTCAAAGCAGAATTGGAATTGTATCCTGAACAGTAGTGAAAAGAACCATTTCAAAGTTGTATTATGGTGAGCTAAACATCACATTCTTTTCAGCAACTTTGAATTTGATTTAATAAGTATCTTTGATTTAAGGTGTCTCATTATCAGGCCTCTCTTTTAAATCAATTTGTGACTTCTGAAGAAACACTATTTATGCCGAATTATAGTTATCATTATGTTATTGCATTTTTCAATAAATTTTCAGCTTTTCAATATATTTTTCAGCTCCAAGGTCAGTCACTTTACACTTGCACATATGTAAATCACATTGGTAGTAAGTTCTTTGCCAAGGGCATCATGCTTGGCTGAAAGATGATATTAAAATAGAGAGATGTAAAATCCACTTAAATTTAGTGATGACACAAGGAGAGAAACGCTGAGAAATAAGGCATATAAATAGTAAATGTTTGTATTTTTATTAGAACTGGAAAAAATTACATCAGGAGTGAAACTGTGACCTCTCTGAAATGTCTGGACTTTCTGCCACTAGCTTCAAGCAGTCAGGGATTCACATCAGAAGTAAGGAGCTAATGGATTAAAAGCATCAAATGTTCTTAACAGAGTAATTTCCAAAGATGCTTTTGAAAGTCCTGCTCTTCTTCATGATGGCAGTTGCATAACAATGCACTCAAGCGTATTTTTCATTAAAAATAACCATTCTGAACTCCTTAATTTGCCATGTGTTCATTAAAAAAGAATAAACCACTTACAGCATTGTACAAGATATTCTTGAATGAAAAAATTATGAGTTTTAAAGTAAGCTGTAACTGTCTGTGACCTCAGGCAAAGGATGCAACTGTTGCCAGCTGATTCACATGGCCATAGGTGGAGTTTGGGGTCTCTGACTGCAGAAAACAGGATATGTGAGCTAAAAGCAAACCTGTACATGATGCAGGGTACAAGCCTGTGGTAGATCTTGGCTATGTTTCTGCTGCCAGAGAAGATCTTGTTTTTCATATTTGGGCTAAGTAACAGCTAGTATGTATGTTCTTAGCCTATTCCAGCTGCAGAGTAAAGTAAGCTATCTAGAATTCGGTTTAAGGAAGTCTGAGCTTTGCAAATTGGAGGCTAAGGGAGAAGCCCAGGGAACACAAATCTACCACTCAGCTTGGGGACACTCTTTGTTTCTCATGCTAGTGAACTTTCTGGCAGTCTGCTGTTAACATAAAAAAATATAGTCAGAGAATACTCTTTTTGTTCCAACTCTGCTCCTTCAGATTTACCTTCCACAAGAGAGCCCCAGTCTTCCTAGTCAAATAACTAAAGCAGTAGAGCACAGAATTTTGCCTGTAACACTTAGAAAACCATTTAAACACAGTTGTCATGAAATGGTTTCTTGCTAAGCTGTTAGAGGTGGTATATAGCATCCTGGTTGTATTATCATGCAATTACCTCACACAGGTCTGCCTGGGAACAAAAAAGGAATTCAGAAGAGATGTTTGCTTTTAATTTCCTAATTTTTCTCATATTGAAGACTCAGTTTTAAAATTACATGACTACAACTTTGTGCATAATATGTTGTCATTATGACAGCTGATGAACTTAGTGTTCTTTAATGCAGTTATTAAAAATTATTTTATATAACACCTGTAAACAATACCATTGTGCTTCTGAATACTTAATGGCTTACCTACTGTTCCTTTCATTTACTACTACACGAACTGCAAAAAATAATGGCAGATTTTTCTCTAAGAAATCATATATAATTGCCTTGAACCTGTCAAGATGAGTAAGCCTGTGCCATGCTCTTTTATAATGGCATTCATTTCTTTAGAGCCAAAGATTTTCCAGAGGTCCCTTTTAGGTAGAGAAATCAGTTAAATAGTTAAAAATCATGCCTTAATTAAATATGTAAACTCTAGAAACACTATTGTTATAATTTCTAAAAGCTCCTAAAAAAAACAACTGTTACTTTCTTTTTGATTGGCATAATAAGTAAACATCAATTTTCCTTACTGTGGAAAGGCAATAGGTAAAATATGCCTTTTTAGCTGCTTTTTAGTTTTTGATTTTTTATACTGCATTCATTTTTATATTTGTGTTAAATCTAAAGATAAAAATTCTGAGAAAGAGAGTATTATAGATGATAATATATACTAAAAATAATGTACTTCTTCATTGTTTGGACATGGAACCAGTATACGCTAGACCCTATAACAGTGATGGCCATGCAGTTCTCCATCTCATTACTGAGTGTTCATCTGAGAGGAGACCAGAGTCCACTTTGTCCTACTCCTCTGCCATGACAAATCTGTCCACATTCTGAATATGCACAGACTGGGCAGCTTTGCCTTGCTTGTGTGAGATCTTGGTTCCGATCCCTAGACTGAAATTTTGGTTCTCTGAATCAAACAAAGCAGGCATGGAGCACGTGACAGGCTCGGAACTTCCAGTGGGTATCAGCATTAATAAACAGCATTCATCTGCCTTTTGTATCACTTGTCTTGAGGCAATTTAGGCTGGAGAGCTGTAAAGCAGGTAGCCTTACTTGGTACAGATATACAGCCAAGAAACTGAAATGGTTGCTCTTGGGCTTCAATAACATAAATAGCTTTCTGGGAGCACCATCAGCTGGCCATGCCTGGAGTGGTTCCAGGTAGGAAGAGCCATTCCCGGGTAAGGGACAAACTGCCAGCAGCCACTAGATCAATCTCTGTTCTAGACTGGGCCTTTCTTTCTGTCTCTACCAGAAAAAAACCCACCAAAAAATACCAGATTACCATGAGCACATAGGTAAGGCTCTCTAATTATGTTTTTATTGCATCTAAGTGCCATGTTGCATTCCATTGCATAAAAGTCTGCCTATTTCTCTGACAGATGTGAATTCATTCGGCTTGAAAACCTTTCAGAGTCTGAGGTATGTAAGTTCATGGCAGGCATTGCTTTTGCTCCAGATGGCTGCAGTTTTAGGTTTGTAGCCTTTTTTAGGAGTTCTTTTTCGAGTTCTTCAGACGTGCTTCCACATTTTTGAGAATATGTGCTAATACACAGCAATGATATCAGACAGCAGGCATAAGCCCCCAGTGCCCCAACCCCAAAGCATCTCATTTTCCATTATTTATTTGAACATAAAAGAACGAAACTGGAGGACCTGAAAGGATGAAGATGATTTCAAAAGAATGCATATTTAAAAATACAACGTATGAGCAGACAGGAGAGAAATGAAAGTGCTACAGGAAAGGTAATATTTTAATCTATTTTCTTGTAGTTTACACTACAGATGCCATTTTTAATGGGAATAAAGTAAACAAATTATAAACACCACCATGATTTTCTGAAAGTGGAATTCAAAGATAATTCTATGATAATTTCCTTTCCTGTATATATAAATACAGCTGATAGAACTATTTATCATACTTACAGACTGTATCAATGTATCTAAAACCCTCAACCTTTAATATACTGTAATAGTAACATTCCTGTCAAGTTTGAAAATGTGATTTTGTCCATGTAACAAATGAGAAACTGAGGCAAAGAAAGGGAGAGCCCTACAGGACAAAAATGTTGTGAATTACACATACAAAACTGAAGCTGATAGAGAATGGATTAATTAAACTCTTACTAGGAGGAGAATATAAGGTAAAGGAATATTTATTTTAGAGAGTGTCTGGAGACAACAGGTCTTATGTATTTTGAATGCAAGATTTTGAGAAATTGCTTTGCTAGATGGCTGAAAAAAATGCATTCTAACTTAAGGGAAAGTGTCACATTTATCAACTGTGTATTCCTGCTATTTTCATCTCTTCCCTTTTGAGCTACACTAGGAAAAGCCCCATTTCTGACTCTGCACTTACTGTCTCCAGGGAGTTTTAGTGCTCCATGTAATGTTTTTCACCACTTAACTATAAAATTTAGCTTACATTTTTACCTTACCCTTTTTGTCTTTACTTAAATGAATTGTATTAGATCTTTTGTACATATCCACAAAAGCAAACTTTGCTTCAGATAAGGCAGGAAACTCTTAGCTAACCTGAATTATTGTCACTCAGTTGATTCCTTTTCCTGCTCCACCTCACCAATCTTCCTGGGGAGTTTTAAATCTTTTTTTCAGCTGAATTTTGTCTTGAGATACATGTTTTAATTAAGGTCCTCAGGTTAAAAAAAGTTAAAAAAAATTACACATTAATAGTTACTTCACAGAATCACAAAATGAGTAAGATTGGAAGGGACCACTGGATGTCATGTAGTCCAGCCTCTTGGCATAGGGAGTCTGGCTCCCTCTTCTTAATTTTCTCTCACCAGGTGCTTATCCACACTGATGAGGTCCTCTATGAGTGTGCTCTTTTCCAGGCTGAACAGCCCCAGCTCTCTCAGCCCATATGAGAGATGCTCCAGTCTCTTAATCACCTTTGCAGCCCTATGTTGGACTTGCCCAAATAAGTCCATGTCTTGTTGTACTGAGAAGCCCAGAACTGAACTCAGAAGTTGAGATGTGGCATCATCCATGCTGAGAAGAGGGGAAGAATCATCTGCATCCACCTGATGGCAGTGGTCTTCCTCATGCAGCTGGCCATACTCTTGGCCTATTTTTAGCTTCAAGGCTGCACTGCCAGCTTCTGATGAGCTTCTTCCCCAGGAGACTAAGGCCCTTCTCAGGAAAGCTAATTTTCAGCTGGTCAGCCCCCAGGATATTCAGGTGCTTGGAGATATTTCTTCCCAGGTGCAGGATGTTGCATTTCTTCATGTTAAACTGCATGAAGTTCCTGTCAGCCATTTTCCAGCTTGTCCAGGTCGCTCTGAAAGAACGCACAACTATCTGGTATGTTAGCTACTCCTCCCTCTTTTGTACTGTGAACTTGCTGAGGCTGCACTCTGTCCTGCTGCCTAGGGCATCAATGAAAATGTTGACCAGCCTTGGGGTTATTAGTGAGCTTTGAGGTACGGCACTCATAACTTGCCTCAGTTGGACCTTGTGCCACTGATCACAGCAGAGACACTGTCAAAGGTCTTACTAAAGTCAGAGAGATGAACATCCATGGCTCTCCCCTCACCCACCAAGGTAGCCTCCCCACTGTAGAAGGCTATCAGTCTGGTCAAGTATGATTTTCTCTTCTTGAAACCACGCTGACTATTCCCAGTCACTTTACAGTGTTTCTGATTTAATGTGTCTGCAAATAATTTTCAGGAGGACTCTTTTTTTTCAATAAAATAGGAGTTAACAAGGTAGACTTTAACTATGTTGTTCTCTTCTGCATATTTCACATAAAGTCACAAGGTCAGAAAGCATGTTTCTATTAAAGGGCAAATTTTCCCTTATCAAAACTTGTCAGACAATAGTTACTTTCTCCAGTGCTCTGTAGTTTGTTGAAGATATTAGCAGACAATAACTACAACATGTGTAACCAGGAAAAGGAATAGAAAAATACAGATAATTTTCAATGTTTCCGTATTTATTTAAAAATGCCATTACCAGAATTAAATAACACAATTATCTCAAATAGCTGTGCTCTGCAGAGCCATTACTTTGGACTTTTTTTTACTTTCGTAGCAATCTTCCAGGCACGAGCACTGTTCCCTCAGCATGTGTATGGTTATAGTTCATAACAGCTTGAAAAGCAACGAGGATAATTGATATGGCTGATTGTTGCAGAAGTAATGTTAAGCACTTGACTGGGGTACCTAAATTAGGAGTTTCTCTAGCCTCTGTCTAGAGGGAAAAGTAAGCACCTTAAGAGGGTGTTTTTGATCCTAAGGCAAACTGTATCACTTCCTTTGCTGCCACTCTCTCAGTAGATGATGGGAGCCATGAATGGACTCCACACTGTGGTGACGTTGTCAAAAGCCTAAATGTGGGAAGGAGAAATTACAACCTTAATGAAAGATATTAATGTTATATCTGGAAGGCTTCAGCCACATGATTGTCATACCCCATTGCCTCATGTGCCTACAACCATATTCACTTGTTAAGTAATGCATTACTGCAATTCTTTTGGGACACCTGCAGGAAGCCTGATTGACTTTGGAACTTCTCTCTATAAGCCCACAGCAGAGTTAAGTGCATAATTAAAGGGGAAGGGGAGTCAAACTTTACAGGTGGAAAGCAGCACTAGTTAGGGCCCCCCAGAAGTATGTGCTTCTCTCATGACTGCTGAATTGAGAAAGAGCCATGTATCAGGGTGCTCAGTAATGGTGTGAAAAATGGAACAACTTTAAAGAAGAACACATGATAGAGTCTAACAGAAGCTTGATTTTCTACCTATCGAGCTGACCACTGGATATTCTTTTGAAATAGAAGAAAAAAACTAGCATTCAGTCCCTTCTATTTTGTCACATACTAGAAGGGACTATTTCCTGGCTCTGCATTAGAATTTGCTAATTAGCAGTGCCAAGATTTTAACAGTGTATACCATGCGGAACCAATAAAATCTCGAGCCTTCAAACACCACACTTCTCCTTGGAATATGTAGAATACTTTAATTTGTTTGTTAATGACCTGGGAATTGATTCTAAACTCAAATTTAGGCAAGGGATTTTTATAGGTTTAATGTTTCTTGATAAACTCTGAGGCAGACAGAGATTGTGGTGGTGTCCTTTCCTGTTCATGTGAAGAAGAGATATTTGCTTTTGAGATGTCTGTGTTTTATAATATATGGTACATGACTGGCAAGTGCATCACAAAAATAAGCCAATGAAAGATTTATGTCATAGATATATTAGGTCATTCACTGGTTATCATGAGAGAGCTGAATAAATGAATTTTCTGTCATGGACATCCTCTTACACCACATTCCTGAGAAAGGGTCATGACTCAGTCTTCTATATGGGCACATTTCTGTATAATATGAGACAAATAGCGGTTTTGGCTAAGCCAACCCAGTAAAACTTTGTCATTCTTTATACCTACTGATTCTGTAGCTCAGTTTCATCCCTACAAACTCTAAGTATCTAACCAAGATATTTGAGAAAGAACTTGGCCTCTGCTCCTTCAGTATACTTTGGTAATACAGGAAGAGACCTTCAGGGAGTGGCTCCCGTAGAGGGAGGTGCTGTTTGTGGTCCTTTAATGACAGGGAGTCCGGGTGGTTACACTCTACTCAAGACACTTAATTGGATATGGGCTGGAAATTATTAGCTAAATGCTAATTTGTTGATAGATATGACTAATTTAAATTGACAGGCCATAATTCCTTCCTGTGTTGTATCATGATTTCAGTAGGAGGAGTTTTCTTGTGCTTGAATTATGGATACTTTGGTCTGGGTACCCTAGCAAGTGGTTTCAATCCTTCTGATTCAATTTGAATTTCTTATGGTAGGTATTTTTTTGTTTTTGTTTGTTTTTCAGTGAATTCTTTAAATTCTAACAAAAGACAAAATGGTAAGGTAGGTGAATAGAGATGCTTATTTTCTATTTTGTCTTGTTTGCTTTTTCTTTTTTTTTCCTTAATGAGGAATACTGTTAGATCCCTACTTGTGTGCTGGCAAGTTTGTTCACGCAGAGGGGCCCTCTCTACATCCTATAAATCAGTGTCTAAACTTGGGAAAGGATAAAGTTTCAGCTACATCCCTCTTTCTAGCTTCTATCACTGGCCACTTCGGACATCTTCCTACTTAAATGTTGTAGGATAAAGGAAATTAACTGTCTGGTTTGAGTATAAAAAGAGAAGAAAAAAATTAAAATGCCCTACATACAGGGCTGTAGAGTCCCTTTTGGAAATGTGGCAATGGAACAGAGCTTCTGACCTGCATTGCTTTCTTACTTCTCAGCCTCTTTGACCAGCTCTAAATATTGGCAAAAGGACAGATATGGAAGGTCATATCCTGTGCCTCAATTTCAAACCAGTGAAGTTACTCTAAAGTCCTCAATCCCTTCCTGCCGGACTTACTTTTTTTAAGTAAATGGGTTGGTAAATGCCAAATATCCTATTTGTTACTACACTAAAGAGAAACACCAATGCAAAGAGTTTGTTGGTGTCTTAGTGGTGTGCAATACAGAGGTCCTGCTTTTAAAGTAAAAAAAGACCAAAAAGGCTCAGCCATCTGCAAAGAATTGCTCTTCAAATTAAGATGCTGTTCAAATCACTGTCTTCTGCTTTTTTCTTTTTTTTTGTAATTACGTAGGTTTATTTTGAGTAAAGTTTCTGAAAACAAAATAGCTTAAATCTGTGAATTTTTAAACCAAATTTCACAGCTTTTAAAGTTACTGTTTCTAAGAGCAACCTCTTCTCTCTTCACTTTTTTTTTTTGTTTTTAGTCTGCCTCTCCCCAGTTCTTTAGGCATAAATGTGAGTGGGGGGAGAATCTCGTTTAAGTTTGCCTCACTGATCCACTGCCTTAAATTATTAATAATGACAGCTAAATAATAAACGTTCCCCCAAGGTAACAAAATCACAGTAACATTCTGATGGCTTCTCTGTAGTCTGCTATGGAAACAAACACCTGTGAAAGATGATTTCCTTTAATGCTGTCTGATGAAAATGACCTTTAGAGTTGTCACAAAAGTGGTACTTTAACCACCTGCAGAGGAATAAAAGGCAGATATTTACATGGTAAATATTTTAATTACTGCAGGGAAAAATATAAAAAAAGTTATTTAAGTAATTCATCAAATGATATGATAGTTGAAGATTGGGTACTAGGAACTTTATCAAAGTTTTTATGATAAAGTTTTATGTTCATGTTCAGTAGATAATAATAACACAAAGGAATAACTAAAGGTACTGAATACACAGGATTTTGAATTGGCATGGTCAGTACTTCATCTGAAAAGAAAGCACAATATTAAAAAGAAAATAATAAATTAAAAGTTACTAAGACTTTGGTAAGCAGTGCAAATTAATTACTACAGTATAGACTAAAGGAATCTGTGCTAGGGTAGCTCCAGGGCAGCAGCTAGAAGTACAGTAGGTGATGGTGATGTGGGCTGATGCAAACTAGCAACTGTCTTCTGAAAAATTTCCTAGGTTAAGCTGGAATGGGAAGCCAGGTTTACAGGAGACTTCCATAAACCACTCTGTGGAATAGAGCTTGACATTTCTAATATTCAGAACAGTGGATTAATGAGCTTTGAATTTGTGGCAGTATCACTTTTCAAGGGAAAAATAAAAAATATTTCATTTTAAGGTTGTTATATGTTGTTACTAAAATCCAGTTATATTTACATATAGGCAATATTATGCAGGTATATCTACATAATGTGACATAATATTCATTGAATGTTAAGGGTTTGGAAGGGACCTTAAAGATCACCTAGTCCTAACCCTCACTACCATGGGCAGGGACACCTCCCTCTAGACCAGGTTGATCAAGGCCTTATCCAATCTGGCCTTGAAAAGTATATTCACACTAAATGCAGAACAAATCTATCATAATGAAATAATTCATTTTTTGGTGAAATTTAATTCTACTTTCCACTGAATTAGCATTTTTCATCTTTGACTTCTTCCTAAAAAATCAGCCCAGTTGTAGTGAGAACTTAAGTTTTTGTTCAGTGAAAGAGTTTGTACCTCCAGAAATACATTTCTTCCAGTATTAGCTGAGGACATTGATTAAATTTGCCTCAAAACCATGATAAGCCATAAGTCTCAAAAGATACTACATGGTGAACTACAAGCATTTTTGGGAAATCTCTTTCTTCATGACCTTGTTTATGTTGCCAGAAGAGATTGAGTCACAGTACATGGCTTAATGGATATCTTTGCTTATTGTTTTTCATTTGTTTTGGGGGTTTTGTGTTTGTTTGTGTTTTTCCTCCTCTTTATTTCCCATTTAGAAACAAATCAAACTGATTCCATAGTGAAAAGATGGAACAATCTCTAGAGTATCTGTGATGTTTTCTTGCTTGGTTGTTTTTTTTTCTTTTTGACATGAAGTCTTGGCTTTCACAAAGTAATGGACTGTACTGTCAACAAAACAGTATGCAGGAAGGATGCCTGTAATTATCAAGAATAAAAATAAA
The DNA here is from genome assembly GCA_013396655.1 of Campylorhamphus procurvoides. NCBI lineage: Eukaryota > Metazoa > Chordata > Aves > Passeriformes > Dendrocolaptidae > Campylorhamphus > Campylorhamphus procurvoides. The sequence goes on along the minus strand of WBMV01003880.1, from coordinate 1,052,219 downwards.
TCTAAAGGCATAAAAATGTATCTTTATTTTTCCCATACATTGATTTAGTGACTGGGAAAAGATAAAATTGATTTTTTCTTTTCAGAGAAAAGCAATTATAAAAGTTGGTTAACTGTTAACCACAGGATTTAATAAACCTTAAATGATTTAGACAAAAGATAAAATATTAAAGTCAGCTTTTAATTATAGAGGCTGGGCATTTCTGGTAGGAGTTCTTGCAAAGTATTATCTCTGTTCAAATGGTGTAGATTCATTTCTTTTAATATTTCAGATGTTCTGTAAGATTTTGAGAATGGTTGGCTTAGACTAATTTAGGTAGATTAATTTTAGTGGAGTGTTTATAGGGGTTTTTTCTGGGATTTTTTTCTTATCTCATCATACAGGCTGAGTTTAGAGTGATCTTTCCTACAGTTTTCCTCGCATGACTTTTAACCAATTTACAGTTCCTTGAGAACTGTTCTTCCAGCAGAGTTCACAGATATATTTTTTCTGATGCGCATGCAGCTAATTTAGATCTTGGCTCTACAGTGGATACAGGTTATAAGATCACTCATCTTCTCACATAAGCTGTTCTAAGTTTTGAGAAAATATTTCTGGATTTTCCTGGACCCATTCTCAGAAAAGAAATAACCTCTCTTTTTTCCCAAAATTTAGAGAGATGACTACTTGTATGATCTTCGAATTTCAGCTTGAGTTACCTTGAAGGTGATCTGGGTAGGTAAATAAAAGTTCCCTTTCAAGAGCCTAAAGTGAAATAATTTAAGATTGCTGGTATCTGTAGGTACTAATTAGTCCTGGACTAGCACTACTCTTTACTTATGGGCAGCTTGTGCTTGTGAGAGGAATTCTTCTGATGTTAAGATGAAATGTGTTACTTTGAGTTGCCAGAAATAAAAAGGTGCAGCGAATGTCTCAGAAATTTTAGAAAGAAAGTAAAAATTTCAAGTGCATTGCATTATGTGGCAAAATAATTCAAGCATACTCTCAGCACCTACGTTAATCATAAAACTGATAAAATTCAATTATCAGTTCTCAGAAGCAAGAATGTGTGAAGTATCTTCTTTAGGGATCAATCTAAATTTTAATGAAGGATTACATTTGGGACTTGGAAGACAATATAAAGCTCTATCTGTTGGTCTATGGTGAGAAAAATCATGAGGACTGAAATATTGATGACTCAAGGATTTGGGGGTTTAAGCAGTTTGTCTGTGGTGAGATTGTTTTATAAGACCTTCATTAAAATTTTGTTTGAGCAGTTGAAGGAGAGAAATAGCATTGCTAAACCCATTTTCTTGTAGTATGACTATTATATTATGATCCACTTAAATTCTAATTGAAGCTTTTAACCTGTTTCAGTCTGGGACATAGGCCCATATCCACAAAGCTATTTGAGAACCTAATTCTTATTTGAACACCTAATTGTCACTGATTTTGAGAGAATGTACTTGCCAGAATGGGAGTTAAGTGCCTAAATACCTATAGCTGAGCTGCAGTGCATTTCTTCAGAGCTGTAGCTTACACAGGTATTTATGCTCTAATTTTTGGGAGGCAAGGCAACACCTTTCTAACCTTTTCAATTCAAAAAACACATACCTGCAAATTATGCTCTGACGTGAGTAAACAAGAAGGCTTTTATTGCTTACTATTTTTGTCTACGTTTCTGCAGAAATATAAAAGCTAGAAATTCACGTAAGCAAAGAGAACACCTTGCCAGTCCATTTTTGCAATATGCTTTGACTTTGTAGTCATTAATGCTCCCTCCCTGAAATGCTGATGCTCACATTAACAGCTAAATGAAGCTCTTGTGAATAAGCAGGGTTTTTTTCTTAACTGGAAGTGCAATTTTCAGCCAGCAGAACCACCTGATTACTTCATATTTTTATGTTTATATAGCCATACTCACTTCCATGTAATTGGGCTGCTACTATTAGCAGAAACCATTCAGACTTTATTAAACATATTTGTAAACCTCATTTTCATTAAATATGTCACATCTGCATTTCTGTCTGCTGGGTTCTGCCTTCCTACCTGAAACAATCAAAACTAGACACATTATACATCTGTCATCTTTCATAATCTAAACTGCCTCAAGCAGGAGCAATGCATTTATATTTTATAATGAAAAGAAAGCTCCTGAATGCCAACTAGTAGACACAAAAGATTGTCTTCTGATTTGCCAGGCTTCAATTGTCAGACATTAAATTTTTTAACAGCCACTTCTGATGAATTATTGATGTTCTCACTATTTAGAAAATGGATCACATCACTAGAGTAATTAGCACCCCGCCACTTCTGCCTATCATATTTAATGTGTCACAAGAGAAGGCTGTGTTGAACTATTTCTTTTTGAGTGAATCACTGGCTTTCTTTCTCATCCATTGCATCCATAATAAACATTGTTGTGTGTTATCATCTAGTGTACACAGATGGTATTCCACAGGGTTAGGATCTGACATGGATATGTGGCTTCCATTTAGATTTTTACATGGGGGTTTTTTAGGAATTTAATGATGTAGATTTTTCCTCAGGATTACTATGACAAGCAAAGGTTTGAACCAGTAGTTTCCATGTGCCAACAGAACCTGTTGAAAATGGGGAAATACTTTCTCCACAAAATATGCAGTTTTATCAACTTCGAAAAGAATTCTTCAGTCTGTCATCTAACAATTCATATTAAGCTTGTAATAAGAAATACTTCCTAAGTAATTTATGATGAAATTTCATACTTCTAGCTGAATGTTTGAGGTTACCGCAATACGTGGTTACTTTTCATTTAAATTATTATAAACCCTTAAAACTTCTGAGGCATTGATCAGTTCAGGCACAGTGTGGATTATCCATATATTTTGGCTTGAGTGAGGCAAAATTTAATTTTTACATGTAAAACATAGAATGGATGCCTTCTGAAAGTGTTGAAGTTGCAGTAGCAATTGAGGTGTATACAAATTCATTTAATAAAGTCTTATCCCCATGTGTAAGATACCTCACTTCAGGAGGTCTAAATGCCTAGAAATAATGATGATTAGGAGATGTTTTAAGTTTCAAATGAATAAAATGGAATGCTCTTTTGAAGTTTGTATTAAAAAACCAAAAACCCACTTAATGAAATAAGAAGTGTCTACAGATTCAGACAAAAAAAGAAATCCCAAAGCCTTGAACATAAATACAGGCTATTGAAATCTCATCAGAGTAAAAGCTCCTTGTCATAATTTGCTGTCCTTTTACAAAATCAAGATGCAACAGTGGTAGCTTTGCTTTCTTCTTGGTTTATATACACCTATGCATTTTTGAATTTGTCATGCCTTAGTCATCTATTTCTTCCTAAGAACCTTCTAGAAATGACTGAAAACACAGAGCTAGATGTCTGTAAGCAAAGTAATTTTTATCAGATCACCAATTTATAAATATAATGCGTGTTACCTAGAAATGCAAATTTTGGAACCTATCTGGAACTGCATGTTTGCCTGGGTTATTGTGTACTTAACTGAGCACTTAATTATTCTCTGAATTTAAATTATATCAGTATCTGATACTTGGGAAAGCAGTAATAATAACAGAGGTACTTAAAATAGGAAAGTGGAAAGAATTATCACTAAAAGCTCATGCTTATCCAGTTTTTTAAAAAAATCACTAATGTAAGAGACTGCAGAAAGAGTAACTGGCCTCATTCAGGTATTTAAATGGACAAGGGCATTGATCAGCATAATTAGATGCTTAACTGGACATGCTAGTCTATGAACTTGAATGTGCACCTATGGCATACAGTATTGAAAGGTAACCTGTTCTGTTCCAAAGTATTTGTTGTCTGGTTTCAGGCTCTGTATATTATGGAATAATGTCAATTATGTAACAAGGACAATGGGGGCAAAAATTACAAATCAGAAGCAAGCAAAAACCTATTCACCAGAATAAATAAAACAAAAGCTGAAAAATTAAAATAAAAACTAAGAAATTATAATAAACATAATGACCTTCTGGCACTTCTTAAGAAAATTTATGCTCAGTGATAGACATGCATTTAAATTGTGTCCTGCAATTGGAAAGTGGAATTACTTCCTGATTTCCAAATTACAGTGGATTTTGCTCAAAGAAATTATAGAAGCTGAAGAAATGGAAGCTTACCCCCTTGACAACTAGCACATCTGAAGTGGAATAACAGCCATGTAATTTCTGTGATCACTTGGCAGCTGTGGTAGGTGCTGGAGCACCTGTAGAGCCTCTAATTTGAGTGCATTAATCCTTAGGGTTCCTTTAATGCATTAACAGAGGATAGAATTGTTTAGGTTGGAAAAGACCTCTAAGAACTTCGAGCCCAACAGTTAACCCAGCACTGCCAGGTCCACTAATAAACCATGTCCCTAAGTTCTATGTCTGCATGTCTTTTAAATATTGCCAGGGATGGTAACTCAACCACTTGGCAGCCTGTTCCAGTACTTAACTGCCTTTTCAATGAAAAAAAGTTTTCCTACTACCCAATCTAAAACTCCCTGGTGCAGCTTGGGGCCGCTTCCTCTTGTCCTGTCACTTGCTAGCTGGGGGAAGAGATGAACACCACCTGGCCACAACCTCCTTGGAGAGAGAGCAATAAGGTCTCCCCTGGACCTCCTTTAATTCAGGCTAAACAATCCCTGCTTTCTCAACTGCCTCTGAGCACACCTGTGCTCCAATCCCTTCACCAGCTCTGTTGCCCTTCTCTGGACATGTTCCAGCACCTCAATGCCTTTCATGTAGTAAGTGGCCCAGAACTGAGCATAGCACTTGAAGTGCAGCCTCAACAGTGCCCAGTACAGGGCGTCAATCACTGCCCTGGTGCTGCTGGCCACACTGTTCCTGATGCAAGTCAGGATGCCATTGGCCTTCTTGGCCATCTGGACACACTGCTGGCTCATGTTCAGCTACTGTTGACCAGTACCTGCAGGTCTTTTTCTGCTGGGCAGCTTTCTGCCACTCTGCCCCAAGCCTCTAGCACTGTAGGGGCTTGTTGTGGCTGAAGTGCAGGACCCATCACTTGGCCTTGTTGAAACTCATACAACTGGCCTTGACCCATCAATCCAGGCTGTCCAGATCTTTCTGCCCTCGAGCATGTCAACACTTCCACTCAGCTTGGTGTTGTCTGTGAACTGACTGAGAATTCACTTGATTCCTTCGTTCAGATCAGTGATAAAGGTATTAAAAGAGATCTGGCCCCAACACTGGGGAGCACCACTTGTGACCAGCCACCAACTGGATTTTCTCCACCAGTCTAGGCCTGGCCATCCAGACAGTTTTTACCCAGCAAACAGTCTGTGCCACGAGCAGTGAGTTTCTCCAGGAGAATGCTGTGTGAGGCAGTGTCAACAGCTTTACTAAAGTTCAGGTGGAAAAACTCCACAACCTTTTCTTTATCCATTAAGTGGGTCACTTTGTCCTAAAGGAGATCAGGTTAGTCAAGGATGTCTTGCTCTTCATCTGTCAGCTTGACATGTCTATTATGCTGTCGAGCTGCCTCTGTGCTGCTAGGGAAGTCAAAGCTGCGTAACAAGTGGAGCACACAGAAAGCTGGAAGAGGTGGTTATCTCTGCACTGCCTGCTGTTGCAGTGGAATAGCAATAGTTTCATTTCTGCCAGTCAGCATGGGGATCCACTTAAATATGTGAAGGGTCTGCCAAATCTTTCTGTATGCCCAAGCCATCTTGATTTCCTGGCAAGACCTATATCTCTGCAGAGTTCTTTGCCAATGTTGTATGGTCTCCTTTATGGTGCTGCAGAAATGCATTGTATGTGATTACCTCTACCTGAAAATATATTTAATTGTGATTAGTTCTTATTTTGATTAGTCATAGGGGAACAAGGTGATACTTGGTACAGTTAATACCATCTACAACAAAATTGGCAAAGAACACATGTATTAGTGTACCTAGGGCAGCCCTGGTCACGCTGCAAATGCGAGCACATCGCTCATCTATTTGCTTCTGCTCTTGTCAGACTGAGCCATTTGCTGTATGTTGGAGAGCTGAATACAGTGCTGTTAGAAACGAGATGTGTGTCCCTGCCAGACTGCTCAGTTTACCTTGATGCTGGTGAAGGAAGCTTTTATGTCAGGCTGGGTTTCAGGAGCTGAAAACAAGGCAGTAGGTGTGTTGGACTCGTGTACTTGATAAGCCTATGCACAGCTTGTGTGTTTTTGGTAAAAGGTTGCTCCTGGTAAAAAGCACTCTGAGGAAGCTGCCTCCAAATGGGTATCCTGTAAATTAGGATGGTGGCATCACCACAGAAGGGAGCTGTATCCTGTTGCAACTGAGTTTATGGGTTGTGAGGTGCTTGTAGTGGAAAAGCAGAATGGAAAAATAAGTGGTAAACTGTACATGTGCTGTCTGGTTTCAGAGAGAGACAGATTGAATTGGGCAAGTCAACTGTCCTCTTTGTCTTTCTCCTTTTCCTATCATTCCTGCCCACAAACTCTTTCATATTTACTAAGTGTTCCTGAGCAGACCACATTGTTTTCTGTGCTGAAAAACTCACTGTGCTGTATCCCTTGCATTTCCCAATTCTGCAGCCGAACATCTTGCTTGCTGACTCACAGATGATGGCAGAGAAAAGTTTACCTTCTGTTGTAGCTTCAATTTTTGGAAGAAGGTCTGAAAGTTCTGCTTTTGTTCCAAAAGTTGTAATGCTGGCCACAAAACTAGAAAATGTCTGATGTTTATCACAAAGTGTGTTTTGTTTTTAATGTCTGCTTCAGAGTTCACAATTCTAAGCTGCAGTTCTTCTCCAGCAGCAAACTGCAGTAAGAAAGAAAAAAAAAATCGAAATGTAGCATCTCTAAACTTAATGGACTGCACTCCTGTAGTTAGCAATACCAGGGCTCCACTCAAGTGGAATCTCTGATCAGTGTAAGAGATCACACAGAACAGGAGTCACTCTGTGAGCTGTCAGTTGCTAAGTGCACATCTTGGTTTGCATCCCAAAGTGTGTACTACCAACACCTGCATACCATTTAAGATTAAGGCTGTAGGAAAAAAGAGACTGCTATTATATCCTCAGATTACAAATAATTAAGTTTTTATAAACCAAAAAGAGGTACGTGTGTGTGTGTGCTAAAAATTGCTTGAATTATGTTGGTTTTTATATTATTGCTTGTATAATTAACTTGGACATACTTCAAGGAACAGCTATAGTTTACAAATCCTTTTTTCCTAAGTGCAGTCAAATAATAATGAACAAAAGATGCATAACAAAAAATAATTTACAAAAAATCAGTTCTGTTGCTTTCAAAAAGTAATTATGTACACAGGGAAAAAAAATAAGAGACATTGCAGACTAATCACTGAACTTATTATTTTCATTTAGCTTACATGGCTGCAAGAGTCCAGAAGAATACTTAACTCCTCTTTCTACTAGGATTATAAAACTCCTTTAACATTATGTTTTTACTCACCTAATGTCAATATGAAAGCCTTGGGTCTCTCTGCTGTAAAAATCTTGCTGTATTATTTGACATAAATAATTACATCACACTGTTTAATGGAAAGAACAATAAAAAAAATACTTTGGTGAGTCAGGACTTCCTTCTCATTGACTTTCAATAATACACAGGCATCTACAAGTCTTATGGAAGTCATACAGAAAGACACTGAACATTAAAATGGAATTTAAACAGGCTTCAAGTCCATACTTCTGTTCAAAAAGTCACATTCAGCAGTCACCTTCCCCTAAAACTACCCAAATGGACCAGTAACTCCTTATCTGACCTAGCATTTACACAGCATTTGATGTAGCCACACAGCTGCCCCAGTCTGACCATCTGACTCTTACCTGAGCTTTGCAAAGATCTAGCAATTAGGGCAAGTGATGCTTAGGTCCTCTAGAGGACCTTTCTGGCACTTCTGCTCTAGGGATGTCCCATAAACCAGGACTCCCTTTTCGTGCTCTCAAACACTGTCTATGCATAACAGCCTTGCATTTAATTAGTTTTTTTTTAAAAATACAGTAACATTTTTATGTAGTTGGCAAAACAGATTTTTATTTTCCCTGTCAGGCAGCTTAGCTGCCTTTGGGAGACAGCATCTCAGGGTAGCAGCTTCAGATGCCTTCTCTGGTTTCAAGTAGTGAAGGAACAAAGGGACGGTGTAGAATTGTGGGTTACAACCTGCAATCTATGAACCCTCCAGGTCTCCCTGAACTCTTTCTAAAGGGTTAAAAAAATGGAAACATAGTAAGTTTAGCCTATTATTTGGTGTCAGTTCACAATATAGAACTATTCCTTAAAAAAAAAGCTCAAAATTCATTTACATCAATCACACTGTTCCATGGACTTAATCCTGCACTTAGATTTTTTTGTGTGGTTTTAAATGCCTCATCTCTTTAATATTACAGTGAGATATAAAGTAATTAGGGGTTAATATAGGCTTATTAACAGCACATCTAAATTCAACATGTAAGGACTCAAACCAGTATGTTAGTGCGCTGAAATGCTATTTATTTGCTAAAGCATCGTTTTGAGAATTTAAATGGAAGACAAGGAAGACTATCAACATCCTGCAACATTAAAAGAAGGCTTCTCATGTATCTGGAGTCATGCCTAGGAGCTTAACTTGCAGCTTTGCCTGTGTTTTCCCAGAGCGCACACACAAATCTACAACGATTTCATATCCTCAAATAAAGTTTAGTAGATAATATAGACACTTCCCCTGCAAAACAAAATGAAAATAATGCTTGTGTTTTTCTCTTTGGTAAACTTCCTGTGAAATAATGAAAGTAAAGTGTGTGTTTTTGTGATAGGTTGCCAGGAGAGTAATGAAAATATCTGGGTATATAAAGTCTGTTCAATTATTTCTGGATTTTGTACACTGTAGTTTCGCTCCCATATGTTTATGTTTTTACATAGCTTGTATTTAAACAAAAACTGTGTATCTGTGTGCTAATATACTCTGCCTGGGGAAATCCAGTACAGAAGCTAATTATTTCTTCAAACTGCTCTGACACCATGCACAATTGATACTGATGGGTGATGAGATTATAATTTTCTTGTGATTATACTGGTTGTAAAAGTAATGTAGTCTGTTAGTGAGTAAGGATAGCTTGACATTATAATTGAGTGATGGTCATAAACTCATTGCCATGGTATAATTGTGTTATCTGCTTGTTATAAGAACCTATTGGACTTAAAGTTTGATAGCAATTGATTTTTATTTTTAATGTGCTGCCAAGCAGATACAAAGTACTAGTTACTCTAATATGACTACACTTCCAAGCAGTTGTGGTAAAATACCTCAGGGCTCATCCATGTGGAAGCTGGATCTGACATCAGAGACTTTTTCTTCATGGCTTTGATTAGAAGTGGGATTAGAAGTGATGTGAGGGACAGGGAGCAGAGTACTAAAGATATGTTCTGTTATCACCACAAACAATAGTAGATTTATTTATTTTTGCATTGAGATTGGATGGGGACAGGGAGAAAAAAAAGAAATCCTGAAATAACATCATCTGAACACCTGTTTTAACCTGTTATAAGCTTTATTTTCCTTTCCTGTCAGCCATAGATCTGCTACTGCATTGTTGCTCCATGACACATTTTTTTTAGGTATTTGTCTGTCTGGAAGGTGATAATGTTGCTTTTGGGTTATTTACATATTTTGGACTTGAGGGCAAATCTCTACCCTTTGAAAAAATGCAAGGGTAGAGGATGAGGAGAAGAGCATCATAAAAATTTATTAGGAGGCAGACTGGCTTCTCTGTGTTAGTTAAGGCCGAATTTTGAGCCTTCTTAAATAATTTAACATTTTATCTTGCAAAGTCAAAATCTTAAAAGCGATTGCTGTCAGGATCATTTCGACATTGCTGTTGTATGTGAGTTGCAATAACCTTAACATGGTTATATACTACCCTCTTGACCTTGCCAGAGCCCTGGCTTATTCAATGTGCAGAACATGCAATACAGTTCAAAGGGAGGAACCATTAGTATCAGGCTAAGTTAGCCTATGTCATGACAGCACGGGCGACTGCTGGATTTTGCACTCTGCCATCAGGGGGGTTTTGAATACACATCTGTTGTCGTACTTCAGGTAGTGCTAGGAGGCTCATTCTTCAAAAAAGTTTTTCTTTTTCCTGGCTGTGAATTGAGAGGGTGTCATCATAGGCTTTTTTTGGACTGGGTAAAGTGACCAAAGTTTCTTCTATGGCTATTTTCTGAACAGTTGTAATGTTCTAATATTTTTCAGGCTTTTGACTAGCGTGACAAAAAACTTTCTTCATTTCCATCTTCATTTCCTTTCAGTCTCTTAGCAATGTATCGCTAGACAGAGTACTTTGTCTATTTTAATATATGACTAATCTTTTCAGGCCCATTTCCATTGCTATCTGTGCACTACAATTGCTAACTGTATTATACCATTCAATATGGTACGCAGCAGTCCATCAAACCTCTTTCTTCATCTAAAGGCAGAAAATATATAGTAATTGCTTAATAAATCTGCCGTTTCTTTATCTCAGTCTCCAATTCCCCATTTGCATTTTTAGTAGTTTTATCTTTAGGGCTGGCTGGTCATCTAAAAAAGACAGGGTGATAGCTAATTTTTATAGTACAGAAAGCAATAGGATTCTCTGGAGAATTAATATTTTTTTAATTAATAATGGGTAGTAAATCTTAATGGAATAGCTGATGTCATGCATAGTTCCAACCCCTGCAGACCTTGTCTTGGGCACCTGGGATGGCTAACATCCTCACCATTTGCCTCAGGGTTGTAATCCAAAGAAGTTTCCTGCATTTTGAGACAGAGAATTTGATAACAAATTCAGGGCTGAATTCCAACAAGATCAGCTTTTCCTGTACTCTTAGTAACTATTCTTGTCAAAAGAATTACCAGATTTTTAATGGCATTAATAGCACATTGTTGTTACAGGGACTTCTTTTTGTTTCCTGCTAAGCAATGACAGGTTCACCAGGTGTGATCTTATTTTTCTGCTATAGTATCAGAGATACCATGTTAGTTGAAACTATTAATGATTCCAGTTATTTATGTATATTGACGAGAATTGTTTGCTGTGAAAAAATCAAAAAGCAAATCTCACAAGCTTCTCCTCTCTTTAAACTATGCCCTTTCTAGAATAAATACATAGCAACAGACAGAAAAGAAAAAAACCTCCCCAAACACTTTTAAAAGCAAACTAGAAAACCTACTAAATCAAGACATTGATTGCCTGTGCTCCTGAGGGACTGTTAATAAATGAAAACACATGGCTGATATTTAGTTATTTTGCCTAAAAAAATACCCCAGAAATATTAAAAGCAACCTGTGGAGGACTTCCACAGAACTGCCAAAATGTACTGTTGCTTGCTACTATTAGAATCTACATTAAAATCCAGGAGCTATATAGAATCCCTCATTTATTTTGAATTGAGTGCCAATGCAAGATCAATAAGCAACTTTGAAAAAAGTAAGCACAATGATTTGACACACAGCTCCAGTCTTATGCTTCAGGGAACCTAGGAGATTTTATTTCTGGGGGAGTAGAGGTACATAAGGGACTATACAGTAGAAGAACTACTGCTTTAACATTTACATTTTCAGAATAATGGGAAAAATAAATAGAAAAGCTTTAGTTAAGCTGAACAAATATTTCTTCATGGAATCTCCTAGTGTAATTTTTTTTCAGACATAAAATTGACCAATAGTAAGTATGTGCCATGAATCAGGCCTTGTGTAGTGTGTGGTCCACACAAGCTGCATACAAGTGGGGAGACTATCTCAATCTTAAAAAAAATATTTTAACGTTGAACAAACAAGCACAGGAAGAGACAGAAAGGTATTCTGTACAGAGCAAAGACAGATTCTAAGACTGTAGATGTTAAAAAGTAGTTATGAGAACACTTAATCGAGACTCATAATAAAATTCCTGCTTGAAAGGCTGGATTGCCACAGCCAGTTAATTTACTGTCTTTTAGAGATGCAGATACGCAAGCTATAATCAAAGATCTTACTGCAGGGAGATTGCTGTATATGAATATCTCTCTTCTTTCCTATAATGGAGGAAGTGTCTTTCTTACTCTTCAGTCTTCTTCTGATTCACCTAGGAATCTCAAATTCCTTTCAACTTTTTAGAGTGTTCAATATTTAAAAATATTCTTATTGCTTCTATTGTTCTTGATTATTCAATCTTACTTGATAAAATTGGTCTCTGCTGCCCTATTTTCTTTTAGTTTCACCTTGGATGAATTTCAGTTATCTCCTATTCTTTTGTGCTCTCCTTGTGAATTTTGATTATGTTTCTTAGAGTGTTTTACATTCTTTCAAAGCTACTTATATTTAAAAAGTAGCTGTATTTTTGTTGTAGTACTTTCATGCTTGGATGTTTATATTGATTGACAGTGCTTTATCAAAGTATTCTCTAAAATCAAATTCACTTGCTTTACTTTTTCTCATTTGGCATATGAGTTTATGGACAGCCTATTTTATCATTGTCAGGAAATCAAAAGGATCAACCCCACTCCCTCTTAAAGCCAATGGCAAAAGTCCTTCTGATTTACCCAGGAGGAAGATTGAGGTTTCTAGGGGAGACCCTAGAAGTGTCTCCCATGTTCCACATCTGCAGTTCTCCAAAAAAATGCCTCTGGATTTTTCACAGGTCTCATGAAACCTTTCCTGCTGTTCTACAGATGTATAGCAGCATACGCGATTCATTTAACAAGCAAAATGAACACCTAGGTAACTTCCCTGTATTTCTTACCATCTATCATTCTTTACCATTACAGCTGACCTCCTTTCTGCACTGCTTTTTGCTATATATTTGATAAAATGTGCATTCCAGTATTTTTTATCCCTTATGATGTTTGTCCTTCAGTCAACCTTTGATATATATGATATGTGAAGTGTATATGTGATTTTTTTTTAAAGTAATTGCTGTTTTCTGAATGTCTTCATGGAGGTAAGAAGGCAAGCCAGCCTTTGCTACTGTTGTAACAGTTGCAGATCAAGGCTTATACCTGTAGCTAAAGCACAGTTGACTTCACTAAATAAAACCTCTGAGGTCTGTTTTAAATGTTTATGCTTCTCCAATGATGATTGCAATAAAAGCCTGGAACTGCTATGAATAAAACTAATATAAAATTGAATCATTTCTCTTCTGTCCTATAACAAAAAGCTATTTACGGGAAGAAGAAACTTAAAATTGTTTTGTGTAAGCAATGTATATGAAGTTGACTTCTGTGTTCAGGAGGAGGAAAAAGACTAGAGGCAGAAGGCAAGAGAATCGAGTAATATTTTGAATTATTTTTCTACATGACATGACTATGAGCCACTTAATTCTGTGTGGGTGTTAAAGAAAACCACAAACTACCACATAAACAAAACAAGGAGCCAGCTCGAGACTTGAATCATAAATTAATTCAGGGATTTCTACAGAAATTACCAGTGTATATACTTGAGAACACCATTGTGCAGAATGCATCTTCCTCTAGCTTGCTTTGACTGATCAGCTACACAAGTGCACAATGTTTCAAGTGGATACTCAACAGGGATGGAAAAGTTGTGATCCTAGTGGTGTTAAACCTTTACTGATTTCAACAGAGGAGCCAGGTGCCATTCCTAATTGTCCTGGATGCATGCATGGAGCTGAGAGTGGGGAAAACTGATATGAACTGTACTAAGAAACTGCATTAATGACACATTCAAGAAATCTGTTTACTGTATGGGAAGAGAATGCAGCTGTGAATGCATATTTTATATATATATATACATACATACATGTATATACACACACACATAAACTGTCTTTTGTCATGACCATAGGGGTACTATACTGATAAATAAACTTCAGTTCTGAGTTTAAAAAGACCTGGTTTCCCAGTGGCCTCAGGAATTTTATTCCTTGTTACCAATCTTATTGCTGGAGCAACAAGTTCATTTCTAAGGCATCAGGAAAGCATGAGATTTAGTATGAAGGTTCTCTGAAGACCCAGGAACACCATTTCTCCAAGCAGTCAGGATCCACTTGCTAACTAACTGCTCAGCGTCATCCCTGCAAAATTTTTGCTCCTTGATGAACAGCAACAGCAGAAATGTTCAGATCAGAAATCAGGCAACATCCCTAAGCCATGAGTGATTTAAAGGCTGACTTATCTGTGGTGTGACCACGTAAATAAAACATGTATTAACTGCCCAAGTTAGATGGGATGTGAGCACAGTTCACACTGCATGTCACAGCTAGGTATGTATTGAAGAAACAAATATGACAGAATAATGATGGTGTCATTGTGTGCTCCAGACAATACCTAGCATGGACTCAGCTAATGTGACCTGAACAATATGAATGTGGGCTGTTCCTTACCATTTGACCACAACCAAAGTCTGGACCATGCAAGACAATGTGTTAAGTCAAATATACCAGGCAAGGAGCCTAATGGGGCAAGCATGAACCATATATTGGTTTTGAACTATCTCACAAAACTATCAATATAAAATATTCTATCCTATAATGATGCAGAATACAGACAGATATAATGTCAATTATGGACCAAAGCATCCATCTGGAGCATCTTGGTTTTGTTTAGTCTGTTTCCAGTTCAGACATATGGGAGCCTGGAAATCACTTTACCCTTGCCAGTGTATTTAGGTTTCTGGGTTTTATTGTTCACTGTTTCTGGCTTTGATTGTATTTTCTTTACAGCTGTGATTTGTGGCAATTTACATTTTTGCTGACAGGTACTAAGAGTAAGTCAATATTTATAAAGTACATTTACTTCCTTTTACTAGAGACTTTCCTGATTGTAACGAGCTACTTTTTCAGAAAGCAAAATACAATTTGGGTGCACATGCTAACAATAATTGTGCTTGTCAAAAGAAACAGATAACATTATAACTACCCAAAATTTAATCACAAGAAATGTGATAATTCGTATGGGAAATCATGCTTTACAATCTCTTTCTTTCCATGGGGTTTAGAGTAGTTAAGGGAAAAAATTTTATTGTTTAGACCCAGCATGCTGAATGGTATAGAAAGGCAATTTAATACAAAGATTTTCAAATGTATTGGAATTTCCTGCCAACAGAAACATATCTGAGACTACCACAATAAAAATACCAAACAAGAAGTTCAAAAAAGTGATTATATTTAACTGTTGTATAATATACTATCTTTGATTTAAATTGTAATTTTAAGATTTTTCCGGCAGTTCTACTGGGAACAAGTATAATGTAGTATATAAAATAATCTTTCGTATAATGTAGTATATAAAATAACCTTTCAGCTTTGCAGTGTGAGATTCAGTTCTGTCATTTGTGTAACTTTGAGCTAATTTTTAACATCAGATTTGTTCCATGTTGATAGCCATATAAGTGAAGGTGGAATCTTAGCCAGATCTTGTAGACTAAAATCCACCATACTTTGAAATTCTCCGTTACTGCAGCAACAATCAAATTACTTTTTAACAGTATCAGCCCATTGCTCTGAAAACAAACAAAAAGAAAAACCCAACCAAAAATCAGATCATAAATTCAACAAAACCAATCAGCCCATAAAAATCAGCTAATCAATCAAAATGTTATTAACATAGGATTTTTTCATTTTCACTTTTTTTTTTATTTTCATACCAACCTAGTTGTGTCCATAGTACATTTCTTGAAGAAATTGATAATCTACATGAAGCTAGACCTCTAGAGACAGGCTTCAGATATGTGAGCCTGGCTGGAGGGAGGTGCAGAGAACTCCTGTGCTTGGTTACCACACAGAAAAGCTGGCTAGAGTCCTAGCTAGGGACAGCACAATGGATTAGCTCTGAGCCTTAATTTGCATGCCAACTCCTCCCAGTGAATGTCGTTGTCACCTGGCATCTTCTGGTGGTATCTTCATACCTTGTCGTATCCCTGTTTACTGGAGGCATCCTGGTTAGTGACAGGGAATGGCTGATTCACTTGAGGTATGTCTAAAAACTTCAGAAAGAATGTGTAAATGCAGATTCATTACTCAGGTATGTATCCAGCCTTTGCAAGAAGACAGTCAGGATGAGGGTTCATACTCTGATTTTATTATTTGTGTGTGTGTTTGTGTGTTTATTTGGTTTGATTTTTGTCAGTTTTCTGCAAAGCAATACTCTCATTGTACAATTCAAAATAAATATAGAGGAAGAGTCAATTTGTTATAGTGTTCCTTTCAGAAATACAAAGAAAATTAGTATGTTGGGTTTTTTTAATTTGGTCAATGTGTCATAGAGGTAGTACATGTGGCCTGAGAAGCCACGGTGCTCACTTTGGTTTATACATACTGATTTGCCCTGCAAAAGGGGAATCTTAGCAATTCAACAGTCACTAGAGGCTTTTATAACTGTGATGTTCCCTGCCTAGAAATGGAGTTCTGCAGCAGAGTGAGTAAATGAGCAGCAACAGGAGGCTTTAAAGAAAATAGGACACAGTAAAGAAAAGCAGGAAGCTTAAAATGAAGGTGATGATAGATGCAGTTCAAAATAATGACTGTATACTTTTCATCAAGACTGATAGAGATTTCTTTGCCCAGGAAGGAAACTTATCAATGGTGCAATGTAACAATCGTGGCAGGAGATTCTTTGTACACCTTTTAATGTGTAAAGAAAAAAAAATGGCTTGTAGGTTGTTTTGCCATACTCTGCTATAAATTCTTGGCTTTGTTCAACACTAGAACAACACGATTTTTTTTTAAAACTTTCCTTTTTATTGTTGGATATAAAATTTGAGCAGTTATACATGAAAGCAGTTCTACAAACAGATGTATTTAAATGTTAATATGACTATAGTAACCCAGCATAGTTTATATTTCAAGGGAACTTTTTTAAGAACAGAGTAAGTTTCCTGCTTCAGAAAGAAGTCCACAAGCAGTATACAGTGACTTAGAGCTGATATGATAATATATCCCTAAAGAATCCAGCAAATAATTCTGAATAAACCAGCTATTTATACTGCAATTTCATTAGCAAGACCTCTGGAGATGTAATCTAAGAGTTTTGAGCTCTGTACAAGTACTAATAATTAGAAGAGCTTGACAGCTCTGTAATTTTTCTCTCTGTGGGTTCCCATGACATATTAGTAAGGTGATTCATAAAACAAGTCAGCTACAGATTTAGGATTATAAAATCATGAACTAAGAGAAAATATTTTAATATTTTTTTTCTGTATTTATATGTACCCAGATTTACTATTGGATTTTAGGACCATATACCTAGAGAACAGTATCCCCTGTAAAATGTAGGCAATCTGATTTATCGCCAATAATTTTCACAATTTTACAGAATTTATATTACAATGTAGTTTAAAGTGAAGGCAAAGCAAAACCTCCTTCAGTCTTGCAAAAGTGCATAGAAAGAGGGTTGAAAGATTGAGCTTTTGCCATTTTATCACTCTTTGGGTTCTTAAGTTTTATCATTAAGGCCCCATCTTGCAAAGATGTCCATAGTGCTCTGTGACCTTTTTTCCATAATTATATTCAATATTTGAGATATTGGTAATTTTTGCTTTAAGTGTAAGTCACTTGGTTATTACTTTTTCCTTCATAATTTTTTTTTCTGTTGGTGACTCCTGCAATAGTTGCAAGTGATGCCTTTGATGTCACACTGTTGGCAGTGTTCATCTCCCATCATGTTGGGTGCAGATACCAAGGATGTAAATAATGGTGTATGAGAGAAAAGAAGTTGAAAGAAGTGTGTATGTGATTTCTGAATGTATCATTTGTGCTGTGAACCATGCCCTATGCTTTTTAAGTGATGACACTTATTTCTAGCCAGATGCTACAGGAAATAAAGAAGAAATACACAAATGAAAGAATTTTGATTAGACATTTCTTCTTCCATAAGGAAATGAAAGAAAGCTTGCCATCTCACCTGTTTTCCAGCTGGTTTGGGAGAGCAAATAGGACCTGCTAGAGCTTAGGGAGATATCAAAATTGATTTTTAAGCTATCTCAACAGTTTGAAAATACATTTAGCTGGATCACTAGGAGACTAAATGAATTTGGGACATCATCAGTAAGTCCATTAAAATTTCCCCATCTATTACATAAAGCAATAGGGAGCAAGAGCAGCTCGTTTAGAACCACTTCTTCCAAATTCAGCAATAAAAAGTGAAAGACCATCTTTTTTCGTTTCTAATGCCTGCTGGAAGTAGATAAGGGAGAGCTTCATGTGTTTTCCATCCATTTGTATTCCTTCCTCCTATTACCTCTTACTTGCTTTAGTACTTCAGGATATTGTGTTGCATTAAACAGTAGGGCTTTGCACTATATAACCTTCAGAAGAGTTATACAGTGTTTTCCAGCCTGTTTTGTAGGTGGACAGGAATAAATGAGACAGAGTCTTTCTCTGCAGCATAACATACTGCTAAATGGTTGTGAATGTTGTATAAACTGCTCCTCAAGGAACTGAAGTAGGTAAGAGGAATGCCATGCTTGTTGGTTTTGCCTATAAGGGAAAGTGGCCTTAAATTTCTTGACAAATAAAAGCACATTAAATTTTTTCACCTTCATGCAATAACAACTATTAAGCTCCTTCAGAGAAAGTGGGGAAGAAGGCAAGGTGGGCCTTTTCAAAGCTTGCAAGAAATATGTATGTAAGGTCAGTAGTTGGTTGTGTGTGTATGCAGAAAGGTGAGGGAAACACTCATGTTTCCTTCAACATTTGGGAGATGGTGAATATGACTTAAAGAAACTTTGCAGCCTGCATATCTCATAGATAAATTTTCATGTCTTTCATTTAGTCATGTTTAGAATAAAACCAGAGGTCCAAATATCCTTGAACAATTTAGAAAAACTGAATTTTATTCAATCTAGTATTAAGACTTTCCCTAACTGCCTGATCAGCCCTGATAAAAGAATTTGATTGGTGCTTGGATAAGTATAAAAATATTTCAGCATTCAACTGCAAGTATGGAACTACCAGAAATTCACTTTTGTAACTTTGGCTCATCTTTCTTTCCACTGCCTCTTACATATTCACAGTGACTCTACTTCAACTATTTCTCCTGTTGATACAGAAGGAGGTGGTAAAAGACTACCTGATTATTTCAAAGAACTGTTTTTGTTAGTTCCCCTTATCTATATTAACAGTTACATCTTCAAAGAACTTGAAGAGGAATGTGTTAGCTGTTCATTCTGAACTCATCTTTGAACACGCTAGTTTTTCAGTTTCCATTCATTACCACAGCCATAGTGTAATTCCTAAGAAATCCTCTAAAACTGAATGAAAACTCATAGGTTTATGGATTAATATGTCTCTAAACACTCCAAAACCAGTGCAATTGCATGGTATTCTCTCCCTCATCTGCAATCCCTTTGCTGCACATCAGTCTTGCTAAAGGAAATACAAAAGGTGAAATTACTCAAATACAAAGAAGTGTTGTGAATGATTTCCACTTGGAAAAACCTCTTTCAGATAATCTGTTCATCTGGATTTAATATCTCTGAAACTTCTCAAACTATTATAATACAGTATACTCTGCTCTATGAAGTGTATTTCTGTAATCAAACTGTGCTGCTTTAGAACTTGTGTTGCTGATGAGTAGAAAACTTTTTCAGCATTACTGTCCTCCCCCCACCCCGAGCATGATGACAGTCTGAGAATGGCATAAGTTAAAATATAGAATTATATTTTCATGTTGAAATTCCTGTGCATATTTTCCAACAGCTTGTCTTTTCAGTAGTTGATTAGTATTTAGTGGGAATCAGACACATCTCAGAAATGGTATTACTAGACTGGTGCCTTTAGCACTGAGTATGTACATGTACACCATACCCAGGACTAACCCCCAGTCTGATCATTTGGATGGGAATATATAAACTCTTTTATTTTAATACCTACTGATTATTACTGACTGCACAGAAATTTCTTATGCTTTCCTTTTCGACACAGGGTTTCAGAACAGTCAGGACTATAATTATGACATTATTTTGACAGTCATTGGTGCTAAGGGCCAGTGATCCAGGTGACAACAGCACTGTAACATCTGTGAGCTAGCATGTATTTTGTGTAGGTGCATATGCATCCTTCTTGTTCTTTTCGGTTTATTCTAGTTTCACAGAATAAAGCAAAAGGCTTCCTGTTAGTTAAGTCACAGGATTCAGGTTTTGAATTGGATATTTTTCCTAATCATTGCATAGTCTAATGGACGAAACACTATTTTTTTCATTTTAAGATATCTTTTAATTAGATATATGGCATTTACTCAGGAATCATTCAGGTAACTTTAAACTTCCTCTTTCTCTGATTTTCTTGCCACCTCCAGAAGCACCTAACAACAGTAAGTCCTTCTATATCTTGTCTCCAAATCACCTAAAACCCCCTTATCTCTTTCTAGCCTGCACAATAGCAAGAAATTATTCACTTGGAGTGGAAGACTAAATAGGCTTGTCAGTGTCTTAAGCACACTGTCTTCTCAGTTAGGCTCAGTTAACACCAGTTAGACACAGAAACAGGAGAGAAGAGAAAAAGCCAATTTTGCCATCGAAAGGGGAGTTAAAAACCAAACCACCAAGGAATCAGATCAGACACCAGGCAAGGGAAATATCAGCACAGCATGGGAACAGTTCTGGTGTTCGAAGAATCTGTGCTGCTTTTGCTGGTATATCAGATCTGCCTGTCATTCCTTCAGTCATACTTCCTTCCAGACATGCTTAAAGTGTTCAGTTAAATAAATGAGGAATATGAATTCTTCTAATTATCTTTTCAAACACTTGAGGATGCCCCCTCAAAAAAACCCCAAAACAACAACAACAACAACAAAAACAAACAAAAAAACAAACAAAACCAAAGAAAACCACCAAAGTGGCAAAAAGTTGCACTAAACAATGAAGACTGGGAAGCTGATGTCCCAGTCAAAAGAGTAGAACAATCTGCATTAAGCCTAATGAGTGTTACAATTTTTTCACTTTCAGTTTTGGATCTTCAGTTTCCATCCTGATTCACTATATGTAACATGAAATTCAGGACAATTTCATTTCTATACAGCTGTCTACTAAAGTTAGAGAAGGGATTTAGAGACTTTAGATAAAATCTATATGAATTTAATTTTAGAAATATCAGTGTCATAAGAAATTTTAAAAATAGAGAATGCATGAAATGTTCAGGTCTATCTAATTGGCTGTGCTTGAGTTTATGAATAGTTATTTAGAAGCTTAATCTCACCATCATGAATATAGATTTTATTTTCTTTTTGCTTTCCTAAAGTAACCTTCCCCTTCCTATCCTCCATCTTGTCTCCCCCTGCTGCAGTATAGATTTCCATTGAAGATTTGTAGGCAAAAGATGTTTTACTGCCTGAAAAATGGATATTAGCTGTGTATGGGTAAATGACACTTGTAGACCTTCATCATCTGTGCTGTGTGTTAGATGCTGTTAGATCATGGGTTAAAAGAGGGATTTGCTAATTTCAGGCACTTAAAATGGAGAGGTAGGACCAGAATGAGATGGAACAATAGGTGTGATTTATGTTCCAAATAGATCAGTTTAAAGCATGTATAGGTTCACTGATTCAGTTAGACAGTTCAACTTAGATTTACAGTAGCATATGAAAATTAGAATGTGGAGTCAAATGTCTTTTACACTCTTGGGAAGGTTTCTTATTTTTTAAGTGAAGGAAGAAAAGGAAGTCAAATAGAGCAAGACAAAGTAAAAAGAGAAGATGTAAATAAAAGATAAAATCTTATTAAACACTCTATGCACTATTATCTTCTTATTGCTCTGTTGTAAGAAAGGAACTAAAGCAAAGAAAAATAAGCTGTAAAAAAAAAAGGAGAAAGAAAATAAAGTCAGAATATGATGTTTTATAAAGAGATGGTGCATATAGGCAGGTAACTCTCCATATTAGGAAGTGCTAAAAAAATATCTCTTTTCATTTACTGTATTTCCAAACTTGATGATCAACATCCTTGTATAGAACATCATTCCACAGCTATTTATTAGACAAAACCTTTAGGATCAAATTGTTGGCTTAAATTCTATTACAAATGGAGAAAGATGGGACTATTTATTCTGCAAATCATAGTTATTTCCCTAGACACCTGCTATTTCCTGGAAGGAAAGTAAATTGTTTTGGATCTAGCCTGCCTCCATGTCTTGAGTGGACCAATTGAGAGTGATTTACTGATCTATCTGCTAGTTTGTTCTGTTTGGCTAAACATAATGTTTGCTTGCCTTGGTGAAAAATTCCACATGCTTTCCCCTTCAGACTTTCAGCGACTATAACCTACTCTCCAGGTATTCCAAGAAGTATCTCAAAATGAGTTTTCCAGTTGTGCATCAGATAACAGTATTCATTATTTGTCATGCACAGCCTCTTCTGAAAAATCCATTTTGAGTTGAGCTAATGGCCATTCAGCTGCAGAAAGAAATACAGCATAGAGAAATGCTAGAATTGATTGGACCATGGGATATCATCACAACCTGACTAACAATAAAACAAAATGTTCAACAAGCAGCATGACTTAAAATCTGACCTATATTCATCACAAATTGGGTGAAAAAACTGAGATCATACATTTTTACTACGAGAATGTACAGCTTCACAATACAGTGAAGCTTTGTTTTTTCAAACTTTCTCAGAATATTTTGACTCTCTCCAAAGTGGTGCTATTACTTTACACAGCTGTCCCATTTTTCATTTTAAGAGTTCACTTACACAGAAATATTTTCACTTTTCTCTTTGATTTGTTTTTGCTGTAGGGAAGGCTTCTTCCTTTGGTGTTGTGCACATTCTGAACATTTTATTAGGTATTTCAAATACTCAATATGCAATAAACTTTTTCAGGGAGCATATTGCAGAGATAAAAGTATTGATTAAACTTCTGTTTATTTTGTTTTGAATTCTGAACAATGCATTTTCTGCTTACTTTGTGATTCTCTTGTATTTATTTTATAGATTCACTTTCATGAACAAATCATATTTTAAGACTGACAAAGTACTCATTTTCTCTCAGTAGTTCTTGTGACTGCTTGGAGTCCTTTCAGTTGGTCTTGTGCTGGTGGCTGGATTTTTTGTCATTCAAATTAGGTTTCTGTCATTTTAATGACTGAAAAAGTATTAACTCTGAATTATGTCCCGCCTTTCTCCTTCTTCGTCTCTTCTGAGTTGATCCAGGATCCTAGAATAATTTGTAGCTTGGCTTTCTCAAGTCCCCTTTGTTATGTATACATAGGAAGTATATGAATATTTGGTGTTTAATATATGTCCTAGGAAGAAGGTGAAGGCAAAATTAAAGCTAAATATATGTTTCATTTTGGAACTGAGTCTACTAGTTTTAAAAATATCTTTTATAGGAATATAGCAAGGTCATAGCCGGAGATGATTGAAGTCAGTGGAAAAGACTGTCATTTACGGACTAATATTTTTCTACAATTTTTTAAAGGAAAAATTATTTTTAACATTAAACTGCCTTTATCAAATTATAGTCTCAAAGGCATATTGAAAATTAAATTTTGCTTTTAAAAATCTACTTTTAACAATTATAGGATCTGCAAAGCCTATGAAGTGCAGTAGGTTGTTGGCAACTCTAATCTATTGTAGTTTTACTGAAAAACTGCAAGACTTAAGTGTTAAATGTAATTTAAAGAATCAGCTGAATAGATCACGTGCCTTGGAGGAACATCCATTAATGGGCAGTTAATCAGTTTATAAATGGTGCCCACTGAAGTCACAATGAAAAGCCATAACTTGAATAGGAGAGAAGATGTGTATGCAGTGGATAGAGAAATTAAATTCATTACTTATTTTCACTTGCTCTGTCTGTACAGGAAGGGACATTGTGTTGCCCATTGCCACAACTTCAAATAAAAGAACGGAAGACGTAGTGAAAAACCATGGTTCCTAAGAAAATATGGCATAAAAAAGAGAAAGAAAATAGAATGTTCTACTAAAAATTGGAGTCTTTTATCAGGGTTAATACACATTTGCAGATTAATGTAGTCTTTAGAAGTATTTTATAAGGGATTTTTAATTTTAAAACCTAGATTCTAAAGAAACCAAATAAAAGTGTAAATAAAATATACGATTCTGATAGGCTGTGCATGAATTTTCCATGCACATATGTCCACAAATTGGAGAAATAGTTGATTCATTTTTGCAGTTCTAAATTGTGTAATGAACTAGTCTTTTTAAAAGAAAAAATCACAAAGACTATTGCCTTGAAAACATCCTTTGGTAATAATTATCTTATTTAGTCAGAAATTAAATAGCCTTAGTACTAAGATTTAGGTTTAAGTTACTGCTGCTCTTGCCTACGAATTGTCTTTCAAAATATTATTGTATATTAATTTCATAGCACTTTAATATCACCCTACATTCTAATAAAACGATATTACATACTTTTGTACCTCCATCTTAATTACATATATGTGGAAAACTGCTGGAAAAAGAAAAAAATACCTTTTCAAACTGATATTTCCAGCGAAAAGGTGGCTCTTATTGTGGAGATTAACTCCTGAGTTTTCCAGCTGCTATACTTCTAAAAGTAACTATTCACATAAACAAACCACTAAAAGTGGAAGAAGAAACCTCAGGGAGTATAACTGACCTAGCAGAGTTCATGAAATGTTCTTTAAATGCAACAGGATGGATGAATGGCAAAACCATGTAATTACATTTCCCAGCTTTTAGCATGTATTGTGTTTACCAGTTTGCGAATAAGAGAACATTTTCATAGTTCTCAACTGTAAGTTCTACTTTTTTAGTTCTACTTGATGTGATACACTTCTCTCTGAACCAGATATGGAAATATTAGATTAAAACATATTAAGAAGTGTTATGATGATATGAAAAAAATTAATTTGTATATTGTAAGATCCCACTGATTTTGTGTTGAAAATTATTGTTTTATTTTGGGGTATCTTTTGACAGGGAAAGCATGCAGCATGGATTTTAGTAGCACTGTGATCTGCAAAACCTGACCATCTCTTTAATAATATGCATATTTTGTATGTAAATTATTGTCTTCAGAGTGAGTTACAAATTTGAAACATCTAAGTCTCTCCTCTGACTATGGGATAAGTTTACATCGTTAATATAGATGTCACAATGTCTTTTGAAATATGAAATACTGACAATGAAGGAGGCGACTTGACCGAATTAGGACATAGAACTGGTTAACCATGTTTATACTAACTTTAAGCCATTTCCAGATGCTGTGCAGAAAAACACAGATAATGAACATTGTCATTAAATTTAAATAACAGTCATTGTAGAGTGAAATGTTATTTAAATCTCTCTCACCATTTGACTGAGTAAAGTTTTTCCATTTACAGTAAATAAAAGAATGAAATGTCTTATTTCTGTTGACAGCTTCCAGACTTCCCTTCTTCTATCTCTGTCACCCTGTCTCTTAAAGAAAACTTACCAGGTCCTTGCCTTACAGATGACTCAACTATCTCCAAGCATTGATATGCATGGGACTGTCTATGAAAGGAAAGACCACTCCTCCTTAATTGGATGGTGGAATTGGAATTAATTCATCATGAGAGTTTTTCAGAGGAAGGAAAAAGTAATCAAACCAATAGCAGAGAGAGAGATAGAATGATAAAAGATGAAATTATGAGTAATCATTAAAAATAAAATATGTAATCTTCCTCTAAGTTTGCAAGGTACCTTTTTTTCCTTTTTACAGTCTTGATATGTCACCCCTTAGTTGACAATTGGGAGCAAGAGACTACTGAAGGCCAAGTCTTTGGGTGCTGAAAGTGATCTTACAGAGAGGCTAATGGAAAGAAGGCAAAACAATCTTGTGTTGGATGAGTACTTCTAGAGATTTACTGCTTTTTAGTTTTGCTAGGTCAAATTTGGAAAACTCAGTTAAACCATAGGTCTTGATTAATGGAAAGTTTTGATGATCTGGTACTTTGGCACAAACATAGTTTAATATTTCTTCAAAAGTATTTAATTAACCTACTTTTACTTCAAGAAAGCTGTCTTAGAGAAGGTCTTACCGCTCACAAAAGATTATGCCCTTCATAGTTTTGTTGATGTTCATTTGCAAGGAATGTTCACAAAGCTCAATCAATGAAGACCGCATTAGGTGGGACACTGAAGGGATTAGGGGAACAGAGAGAAGTATGTATAGCACAGCTTATCTGGGAGGCAAAAAGCAGCTTAGTAGGGCTGATGTACTTTTTCCACTCTCCAGAAGTTGCTTGAGACCAATAGCTGTGGACAGAAATTCAACAAGAGGCCAACATTTTGCTGTGCCTCAGTAGAAAAAAACCAGGTCTACTCAATGTGATTGCGTTACAAGTGGCTTTCAACAAGGTAAGTGGAGTCTGTTATGGACTGTTTCCAGTAGCTGTAATGTGTTTTGGGAGGATGAGGCTTGCTATTTAAGTGCTTAATAGTGCATCAAGAATATGCAGAAGTTAATTTTAGCATTGCCAGTTTGAACTCTTGGGTTTGGCTTATTTGGTATGTTTTACTGGCAAGAAAGCAAACAGGGTTAAAAATACGTACCTTAAAAATAGTATTGTGTTTTTAGAATCAGAATCTATTTTATAAACAATTTAATGGAGCATCTTGAAAATGTTGTATACATCTCCAAAGGCAAAATTTAGAATACTTTATGGAGCAAAAATAAAATTGTAGAATGTTTTGCATTTTGTGATTGCTTTAAAGGAAGAGCTGTTCTGTGAGGTCTGTTCAAACATTTTAGATGTCTTATTACAATCTTAGAGGTTCTGTGAAGCATGCTATTCTTGGACCAAATAATGGGGTGGTGGAGGAAGGTAATTTTGCCTCTTTTGGCACCATACTAATGTCCAATGACACTTGGGAAAAGTGTGTCCTGGTAATAGTTGGAAGAGTTATGACTTTAGTGTAAGGAAACTTTTTGCCATTAAGATACACTTTTAAAAGTCTCATACACTTCTGGTGGACTGGAGGACAGAGTAAAGTGCTAATGCAAGGAGAAAGAATAGAAAGTGCTTTAGGCTGCCATTTCACCTTTACGCAAAATCTGTTACACTAACTGCTTTTGTGATAAAAGTGTTTAGTTTAAAAAAAAAGCCAAACCCATGTGTGCAATACAACAGAACATAGTACATATAAGTTTGCTATTACCTCTGTCAAAACCTGTGTCCTTCAGCCAGGGAAAGACAAAGAGGACTATGGAAAGATCCCCATGGTTCTAAAAATTCTTTTATAGTCACATCTATACTGGGGAATTCTGCCAGTAAACAGATAATGACAACATGTGCTCATGTGCTGATCTAGGTGTTATATTTGATTTCTCTTCTTGTTAAAAATGTACTCCTCAAGAGAAATCCTGTCAGAAGATTTCTGTGCCTCCCATACCTTAACCTAGCTAATTGTGGGGTAGAAATACCTCATCTTTAGTTCTCCAATCCAAGGAGTTCCTTTCTTATTCCATATCATCTAGGCCTTTCCCTCCAATCACACGGTCCCCTATGGCTGCCCTTTGCCCTCATTTTTTCTCT
This sequence comes from Campylorhamphus procurvoides, assembly GCA_013396655.1. Lineage (NCBI taxonomy): Eukaryota > Metazoa > Chordata > Aves > Passeriformes > Dendrocolaptidae > Campylorhamphus > Campylorhamphus procurvoides. The sequence goes on along the minus strand of WBMV01003880.1, from coordinate 1,024,820 downwards.
CAAATGTAGATCCTGCACAAGCAGAGGTGTTCCCATCTCCATTTTAGACACAACGGCCATGGTTCCTATAGCATTTCAGCTATTAAACCACTACGTGTTAGCTTGAAAACTAGCAACTTGAAGGTAGTGAAAACTTATAACTGTTTCAGGTTCTGTCAGACACTTGGCAACTAGTTCTGCACCCTGTGAAGCGGTGCTTCTAAATTTCTGAAAAACAGCTTGGCAGTATTATGATATAGCTACAGTACAATTAATTATGTATACACAAATCTTTCAAGTTGGGAGCTTGCCTCATCTGAGACTCTAAGGATGAAAACACTAAAAGAGGAGAGCTTCTTTGAAAGTATAAAGGAAACATGCAAATCTGTACAGATATGTGTCAGTGCATGAGTGGTTTACAACAGTTACGCAGACAGAGATACTGAATCTTACAGAAAGGTGTTCTAAACAATGTAGAAAACAAGAGCTAACATATCCCAATACCAGATCTGTGTTGATGGATAACCTCAATATGGCATTCCCTAATGCTATTTGTGTGTACAAAGTATTTTTGTGAGTACAAGTGAATCACTGGGAGATCTGGATGAGAATAATACTGTTTTTACGGACTGTATCTGTTGTTCCCCAATTCTGGAACATGATTTAAAAAAAATAAATGGAAAGAATAAACATAAAGTGGAAAACAAAAAGTTGAAAGCAAGCTACTGCTTCAACAGCTAGACAGAAGTTACACAAGGCTTTCATCAGTGTGTTTGGCTGAAGGAGACTCAGAAGAATGCCTTAGAGTGCCAGGAATACATCATTTATTGAGATGCAGCTTTGCAGAGTCAAAAATGGGTAATCATTGTAATTGTTTGCTGTAGCTGGTGCAAATACACATAATAAATGATTTACAAAGTCCATTTTAAATTAGCATTCTGATGCAGTATATCATTAGACACAAGTTAGAACATTTTAACATACCTGAACACATTAACAATAGCAATCAAAGCTTATAGATAGCACTCTTACTTAAATTTCATATTTTAAAAAAATTGAGTGTGAGCTTTCTGCTTAACCTTATACTACATCAGAGCTCAACACTGTTTTTGAAGTGGCAGAGCTAGTGATGGGACTGTTGTCTGGGTTTGGCTGGATGGCTTTTTGCTGCTTTGAAATATATTTCCGAGGCAGCTCAAGTGTAAACATTTCCACAGATGTGGAGGTTTTGTGGGTATTTGTGCAGCCTTTGTGTTTGCTGCCTGAAAATGACACACTATCCTGTTGCACTTCTCATTACAACTCTGGGTTGGGTTATTTTCTCCAGGAAGCCTTTCTGTTGATTTTGCCTTCTTTGCTGTGTCAGAATTATGACCTGAACACAAATTTTCCTTTTGTGTTCCTGAAAGTGGATTTATGAATAACAATGAATTTGTTTTGCTTAAATCTTTTCCACAAAATATTATCTGTAGGAAATGTTTGGTCATTTCACATGAAATTGCCAACAACATTAATAGTAGCATCTGATTATATGACCCACATATTTTCTCCATTAACAAGAGGTGACCTTCTTCTTGCCAAATAATCCAGTTTACTACACATACCTGCATGATCTATTAAGTTGTGACAGGCTTACACTTAGAAAAATTGTTATATTTTCCTGGTATTCGTGGATCAATTGCAGATGTTTTTCATGTTTTCATGTTTTTAATGTTTTCAACCTTAAGAGGAAGATAAGCTGCTCATGTCACAGTACTTTAATTCCGGCTTTATTGTCTTCTAAGGAAGCACAAATTTGTAAGGAAGACTATGGTATTTGCATCTGGCATCGTGTTAGTGAACTGTGATAGCACTACTTGCCTGTTTGCTGCAGTTCTGTAGCAGGAAAACAACATGCTGAGAGAAAACACAATTGATTCTTAAGAGAGATCCACACAATTGACTTCTATTGACATTAAAATGCTAGTCACTGTCAGAATTTTAAGGGTGCATGACTCTTACTGATGTTCTTGCATGAGCTTCTCAAAGAACAGCAGTCCTGAAACACACATGCAGTCACACATATGCCAGAAAAGCTTAGGATAACTTTAAGGGCATGAGTTCTAGTATCTGCAAGTAAAGTTTCCAGGATCAAGGATTTTTATAGGTATATATAGTTACAATATAAGGGACAAACAGAAACACCTCCATTCTTAAATAATGTCCAGTTTATCTAAGTAAATAATTAAGACTGGAAATAAAATATTTTATTATTAAAATAAGGAATGGAAAGATTTAAGACGATGTGCAAGTAGAAGAATTGTAATAAGTCATCTCTAAAAGCCATCTTGACTGATGTTCAATAAAGTAAATAAGATTCCCAGTCATCACTAGGGGGTGCTCCTCTCCTAAGTACATTAGGAAAAGGCGCAAACTGTACAGTCCTATGAACGTGTTTTCTTTGTGAGATGATAACCTGCACATTGGTCTATTTAAAGAGTTTTCTATGTTTCTAAAAGTAAATTTTAAAAGGTAAATAATATTTTGATAATTATGCTTTTGTCATGTTGCTTGAATTTGTGAATCTTTGACTAAACTGAATTTAAAAATTAGTTTAGAAATGACTGTGTATTTAAGAACTGGGATGTTTCATGTATTCTTCTTGATTTAAGTCAGTTAATGAAGATTATTAATAAATATCTTATTCCTGCTTAGAACTCACAGATAGTCTCACATGACTGACATGTTCTTAACCTGCATTGTCAGGTTGTAATCATTAATTTTCGTTAATACTTCCCTACTTATTATCCATATAATTTCAAAGAAATTTATAATTTAATACTCCTTGACTTAAGGGAACAAAACATAAAAGCTTTTCAAATATTCAGAGTATGTAAATTGTAAACTGTTATTATTCTTCAGACCTTTAACCCAAATGTGCATAACCCTGCAAGTGCATTGGCACTGTATATAAGACAAAACAACTTAATTTACAGATGCATGAAACAGTTTGAAAGTGATCAGAGAAATGTTTGAATAGGATCAGAGAAATGAAGAAATGAAAAGGAAGGGAAATATCTGCCATTTAAAAAAATAATAAAAAAGATATTAAGAAAAAAGAGTAGTGGCACTATATAACATCAATCTATATTGTAAATCAAACCTCATATATTTTGGCATTTAGCTTTCAGTTTCATTTACTGTACCCCTCTAAAAAACCATCACTCCGAAACATAATAAGGAATTAGAAAAATGGGCATTTTAATCAACATATACACATGATTTTTCACAATTGGAAAGACACATTGAACACGTTATGGAAAGGACAATTATATTTTAAATGCCAAGTTTATTATTAACAGAAAAACATGAATTGCATATGTTCTAACTGCCTGTCTTTTTATATTATCTGGGATATGCGGCCTGGGATCAGGAATAATCAGATTCAAACATACTTTCAAGTCTTTAGTGATTAGTACAGACTTCTGGCATAGATAATGTGACTTGGTATATATCGATTGATGCAGTTTATTCATTTAATGTTCTGTGGGAAAGATATAATTTGCTTCTGTTGTTCTCATTCTATACACCATTTCCAGAACAATTTCTGAGAGAAGGCATCAAGATAAAGATTTTATATGCACAAGTTCTGTGACACTGTCTAACAATATCTTTGCCATGTCTGTCAAAATATTATTTATCACTGTAGCTTCTGTTTTGGTCTGACAACTATGGTCTATTAAAAAATCTTGGAGCTAATTTTCATACTACTAAGACATACTAATTTTAAATGCTATTCTGAGATAGTTACAAGTTGATGTCAAAAATCGGAAAGCTCGATGTCATTCACTCATTGCTGGTTTTCAAGCTTCTCTTAGTGCCTGATTCCCTCTCTCTTCCAGCGGTGCTTGAGGTGAAAATGTAATTGTTTATTATGAGTCTCTCTCAAAAAGAAAGGATTGAGTTAGCCCAGCGTTATGACTGATAAGTGGTCACTCGTGTAAAAAGGCACACAGTGATGAAAAATGGGGACATTCCTCTGCCTTGACTAAAAGGAGGTTTTCTATCATTTGGCTGAACCTGCTCCTGTAACTTTGAACTTCTGAGAGGAACCCTATTATTAGGAATGGGTGATTCTTTGATAGAGTTCTGATGAACATGAGGCTGGATTCAGTGTTTTGGAAAAATTCGGATATTGATTTTTTAGAATTTGGCTGGATTTGTATCCTTTAATGAATGTAACGTAACCCGTGCTTCGAGGGGTTTGGATTCTCAGAGATGCTGGCAAATAGCCACTCCTGTGTTCTTGACTCTCCCTTTTGCTATTGAGTGTATCAACCAGAAAGATAAATGAAAATTAAATTCCTGTATATAGTTCAGAATTGCACTTGTCCAAAGAAGTAAAATATCATGAGAGGACTAGCCTTCTTTCTCTCTTATATTTCACTGATGACTTATATTTGGTATTTGGAGAGACTAAGGAGTGTAAAAGAGGTTTCTCTGAAGCACAATGAGCCTCCTCTAAATGCATCATGTAGTGTAGAAGGTGCACTCTAGGTTATTGATTTTCATTTGTCATATAGGGAAACTATGTTGCTTGTGCAATATTTGAAGGTAAAAGGAAATTTGAGATCCTTGGTGTTTACCTTGATGATGTGAAGCAGAGAAGAAAAAAAAAAAGCCAAAATGAACAATAACCCTCCCAAGAGATATCATATTAAGTGATGAGAATTACTTGCTGTTGTACTGTCAGGGGTTGGTAGAGTTAATATAAAAGGATAATCATAATAACCTATTATGACATCAATATATAAACTATCACAAGCTTTTTTAAAAAATGTAAAGTACTATCTTGTGTATTAATGTACCTTTATTTTACTTGAATAAACTGGAAAGCTATTGGGCACATGGTGTTTTAAGATAAAAAAAATATCGAAACAATTATACTTTGAAGAGCTATTGATTGAAGGTCAACTTATGGTCTAGTGTACAGCCTAACCACATGCAAAGTGAGAGAAAGGGAAGAAGAAATTTTCATCAGCCATGCTGATGAATTTCTGCATTTTTATTGAGCTCTGTAGGAGTCCCTGGAGGAACTGAGTTCTACTGGTGGGGTACTGCTGAATCTAGAGTGTAGCTCAGTGGGTTATTATCAACCTTACGCTATCATCTTCACTGCTGCTTGTAGAGGCACTACGGGATAACAAAATACACTGTAGAAAATATGAGATCTCCGTTCAAGATCAGAAAATTTCAGTAGAAATGTTAAACCTGTGACCTGACTAATCTATTCAAACCCAGCTGGACTAAATTTTGGATGAATAGCAGACTTTTAAAGGCCTATACTTGTGAAGGTATGTGGAAAAGGTTGAGCAATGTGTTCTCTCTACTTTCCTCTGTATGCACAGATATTTGGCATAGGATGTTAGGGCTATGTTAGAAAGAAAATGTTTGCTATGAATGTGGGAGAACGGCCACCTCAGACGGATTTAGATTTGAGAGTGGAATCACAGTAATTCTTCCTGTGGTATCTTGTGCTCTTTTTAAACAGATCATCCTAATGGAAAATCATCTTTATGTAAAGGGCATGCAAGTTTTCAATAGACTTATAAACTACTTCCTAAACTCCTCACAATGTGTAAATTATTTCATTCCTTTTACATTTTCTTCCATGTCAAAATGCGATGAAAAGTCAGTGTTTTAAAATTATCTGTAGAATCCTAACTTTAAAAAGGGCTTTTTCTTTTAATTTCAGTGTTTTAATTGCCTTGAATTGAAACATTCATTTTAATGGAATGTCAAATTGCATCTACTGTATCTCTGAATTACTTTTTTTTTGTCTAAATTCTTTATGTTCTTGTTCTCTCCTATGGCCTACCTAGGAAGCCAGATGGTTAGAAATTTCCATGTTTTTGACCAGGCTCTGTGACAAAACTAGATCTTCTACAGCTCATGATGGTCTCCTTTGAGGTTTAGACATACATTTAGACATACAGTGTGAAACACTGATGCCAATTGAAAATGTCCAGTTCAATATAGAGCGGTTTGGCTGGATACTACTAAACTTTCTAAATTTGTACCAATCTACTCCAAATAGCTCCATCAGCCTTCCAGTAAACTTGGAAGGCCAACTGTTCTCTACAGCACAGTGTTATTTGTTCTTGTGGTATTGTTCCACACTTGATTTCTCACTTCTGAAATAGACCATGTATGTGATTATTAAGCTGAAATACAGCCAAAGCAGTTAACTGAAGAAAGTGAGAGAACAAGGGAGAGAAGAAAAAAGATGAAAAGGAATAAGTAAAAGAGAAACTAGGAATTTGTATTCTGAAAATCATAGAAAAGGAAACCAACTGGAAGGAAGTGATTTTGAAAGACAGGAAGTGACAGAAAGATGAGAAAGGTATTGGTTTTCATAAATATAATTTCCTCAAATGGGACCTATGAAGAAATGTGTCATTGAAAGCTTCTTTTTTCACCCAGTAAATTTCATATTTTCATATTTAAAAATTGGATAGGAATGTGGAGAGACTCTTTGAAGTTATATCCTAAAAATTTTACCTTTTTTTTTGGCAAGATTTATGATGAATCTACCTTACTGTTAAATTCTACAGAAAATTTAGTGATTACAGCACATTCCTAAAAAAAAAAAAAGTAATTTCAGAGACCTATAGTTTATTTCAAGGTTATTTGTAAAGAAATTGTATCTAATTGTGTAGCCTCCTCTAGCTTCAAAATGAATCGGTAACAAGGTAAGACATACAACATGTGTAATAGTGCCTACAGGCCCAAAACGTATTAATGTAATGGGCACAAAGGTATACTCAAATTATGTATTTGATTAGAAGTGGACTTGGCTTCAATGGAAAAACAGGGTTTTGAAGAAGAAAAATGAAGCAGTAAAGTAAACCCATGTAATTCTGAAATGTCTTACACAGGGATAGAAACAGAGCCAAAGAATAGATGTGGTTTGTCATGCAGCTATAAAAGTGACCAAGATTCCTCTTCTGTTATAACACAGATTCCTTTAATGCTTACACTTTGCTCCAAAATCTAACATGGTAACTAAGCAAAGTTTGATTTTCATAGGAAAATTCTTTCAAATATATGCCATCCTCCAGATTTACATCAAGTGAGGGGAGAGTGTTGATCTGCCGGAGGGTTGGAAAGCTCCATAGAGAGATCTGGACAGGCTGAATCAATGAGCTGAGGCCAGCTGTGTGAGGCTTAAATGCTCCCAGGTCCTTCACCTGAGTCACAACAACCCCAGGGCTGCTGGTTGGGGAAGAGCAGCTGGAAAGGAGCCCAGCAGAAAAGAATCTGAGGGTGCTGGTTGACAGCCATCTGAACCACAACCAGTGGCCAAGAAGTACCCAGGTGGCCAAGAAGGCCAAAGGCATCCTGGCTTGTATCAAGAGTAGTGGCTTCAAATTATATCACCAGGACCAGGATCAGCAGTGTACCCTGTACCTGGCACTGATGAGGCCTCAAATCCTTTGTTGTTTTGGGCCCTTCACTACAGGAAGGATATTGAGGTGCTGGGGGTTTGTCCAGAGAAGCGCAACGAAGCTGGTGAAGGGTCTGGACTTACGAGGAGCAGCTGAGGGAGCTGGGGGTGCTTACTCTGGAGAAAAGGAGGATCACGGGAGATCTTATTACCCTCTACAACTACCAAATTACAAGCAAAAGGAAAAGAGGAAATGGCCTGAAGCTGCATCAGGGGATGTTTAGATTGGATACCAGGAAAAACTTCTAGAGTTTTCAACAAGTGGTTGTCAAGCACTGGAACAGGCTGCCCAGGAAAGTGGTTGAGTCACCATGCCTGGAGGTTTTTAAAAGATGTATAGATATGGCACTTAGGGCCATGTTTTGGGGTGGGATTGGTAGTGCTGGGTTAATGGTTGGACTTTATGATGTTGAATGTCTTTTCCAACCTAAAAAATTCCATGATTGTATAATAAAGAGTTATTTCAGGTAGAGGATTCATGGTGGGTTCAGCCAAACTCTAAAAATAACGGTACTGTTGCTACCCAGTTCAGTAGGTTAATTCATCAGCCTACAGTTAGTTAATAAAGTATTGCAGGTAAATCTGTCATCACTATAAAATACAGGATACTTGTGGGGGAAGGCCTTTGTCAAGTTGCTGACAGAAAAAGGGGTAAGAGGGTTCTATTTTGATCAGCTTAACTTTTGCTTTTGTGAAGACTTCAGTTCCTTTCTAAGGTGGAAAAACTTCCATATTTCAGAAACATGAGATTATGCCAAATTTGTAGCTACCTATCTTTGATCTCCAAAAACACATACCTGGTTTCTTTTATTTCTTATGTAAAACGTTTTGATAAAAGATATCTTTCTTTATAAACGATAACTTATTATGAACATTACATTATCAGTAATATTTCATTTTATAAAATCCTCTCAACAGTCAAAATGTCAATGAATACATTAGAAGTGTATACTAATCTGTGCTCTATTCAGAACATAAAGCTTGATAGGAAGAGCAGTGTCCAAGATAAATTAACCAAATATGTTATATTGTATCAGGTGCTTTGGATATCATGTGTAAGACATTTTACAGGAAAACACTAATTTTTTAATGAATGAGATTCAAAAAGGCCTGAAATATGACCTAATATAAAGCAGTATGTTTCTATATTTAATAAATTGGATTAAAAATTTCTTTAAGGATTTGAGTAAACCTTGCCCTTGTGACTAGTGTTTTAGTAAAACAGACAAAAAAATAAATGCAGTTTTGCACCAAAAAAAAAATAAAAAAAGGAAAGCAGAGCCACGTAGAATGTTAGAAAAAAACCCATTAAAAATATCTCAAGGTTAGAAATTTGTCATTAAATAATTTTCTTGCTTACTACATTATGTATAGGCTAGAGCTATTGTTAAGAGAGACATTCAAGAATTTTAAGAACCCTGTCTCTTCAAAGTAAGATGTCAGGGCAGACAATGGCTTCTGGTCAGGGAGAGTAAATATTAGGAAGGAGATTAATTAGCATGCCAAAAGAACTTTACCAAGATGAGGAGGCTGCAATGGGGCTGAAAATCTCCAGCTGTGCAGAACTCTCAGATAGGAGGAAAAAGTGGCAAATGAAGAATCAAAAAGGGACCCCTACCTGTTTAATCAACCACAATGATTAGAATAATTAATGTTTTTTCAAACTGTATGTTGCAGAGACTTTTCTTAAAAGTCAGGAAAAATGGGAGATCTTGTTTCAAAGAGAAAATTCTTCTGCTGACATGTAATATGCATTTTTTTCACATTTATTGCATTATTCAAAAGAATGAAAATATAAGAGTTTTATTACATACTTCATTCTCTAGTTTTGTCTGCACTAGAAATACTGCCTCAGGTAAGTTATACAAGTGGATTTGCAAAATTATTTTTACAACTTACTTCAGGCCTGAAAATCCATATAGTCACCCAAAACAAATATACTTTTCACATCATACTATCATTACCCACAGTACCTTTCATTGAGCATAACTCAAATTGTACATCTGTATTTCTGACTCATATATTTGAGGAAAAAGGAAACTTTCAGTGGGTAAAAACAGCAGAAGTACCTAATCCTCTTTGCTTATCCTTATTTCTCATTTTTGCCCGAGAACAAAAAATGTATGCAGAAGACTTTTAGTCACATACTTCGGAAAACACAAACTATAGCAGTTGTGAATTAGTAAACTGCTGACTTACTCCTCAAACTTCTAGGATATTTAATTACAGAAAATTGTGAAGTAAACAGGTTTTCTGCTCTTGGGACTTGAAGGAACAAAATCACGGATCTGAACAGAAACATCATATAGCTTGTAATGTGTACACTCTTAATGACGTCGTTCACTAAAACCAAAATTATTAATTTCCAAAGCATGTCTAGAATGATAAGGAACAATAGAATCAGGGGAATACAGTGGCATTTGAGTTGACTCTGCTGATGAGGGAACCTGAACTCACAAATGTTCTTTCATTATTAATAAGGAAGAACTTTAGAAAAATCAAAGGTCACATAGGTACCTATGTCCTAGCCAGGTTCTGAATTGCTTCTACTGAGATTTTATGGTGTGAGATGGTAAAAACAGTTCACCATCCAACACGCCAAACTCAATCAGATGCCCAACATTTTTTGGTACTTAAATAAAGCCAAATCCGCAAATCCAGCCACAGCTCTTGAAGCTGAGGACTTCTCTATAAGGCACATATAAAATAGCTAGAGATGCTTAAACTAGGAAGGCAATTTTTCAAGGAGATGGTGAATAACACCTGAAGGTCTTAACAGGCATTGCTTTAAAGGGTTCATCCATCTTACAATGTTATGTATGACTCTTTTGTTCACAGAAAATCTCCCGCATAAAATGTTTGCTTTGAGAGGGTGTGTCTGAGACTAGGGCATAGGGAGATGTTTTCTTTCTCTGGAAGTTGTGATGTGTGTCAGGTGAAACTCCCGAATAGGAAAAGATTCAGATTTTTTATGGAACTACTGAGAACAGCCAGAGAAGACTTTACAATTCTTAATGAATAAACTTAATCTGAAAGAACTGACACGTAGACATAGGAGATTGTCCTTGGCATCAAGACACTGCTTATTGTGTTCAAAATTTTAACATACAGTCAAAATTTTTAACTGGATGAGAAAAGAATTTTGAATTTTTGAACATCAGGAAAGGCAAAATTTCATTGCATGCTTTCCTAGAGATATAGACTTAACTCTGAAAATGACAATGACAACTTAAAATATTCAGTAGTCAAAGTGAAAAACTCAAACCCCATGAAAGTCTCTTGTTTTTGAAGGCCTGAGTTCCAGGATTTATCTAAATGAACTCCTGTTGCGTCTGCTGTGATTGTTGGGGCTATATAGAATATCAGAAAGATTAGATGAGATGTCAGGCAGAGATATCACACCATTAAGATGTGGGGTTGTTTTTTCAGTTGTAAGAGGACAACTTTGCTTAGATGTGTCTTGAGATGGTCTTCTTCCCCTGATGTTAGACAGGTCCATATATCAATGCCTTATTCTGAAACATGTATAAGCTAATAAGAACAGTTAGATGTGTACATAATGCTGATTTTCTCAGCTCCCATGTTCTCTGAATCTTTGTGGTTTCTGGCTTTTTGACAGTTCTTGTGTTAAAAGGGATCCACAGGTGTTTAGTAAACTAGTCATATTCGTGAAAAATAAGAATACATGCACCCTACAGGAAAAATATTAGGGATTAAATTGCAGCAACAGCAGAAGAATGGGGAGAGTCACAGAAGACCAAATAAATCTTGAAGTCTATAGGGGCCTGAAGTAGAAGATGAAAGTCAAAGGAAAGTGAAAGATGAATACTTCAAAGCACTTAAAGACACAAGTAGCAAAAGTCAAGGGGAAGCTGAGATGCAGGTAACAAAATACATCAAGGTTAATAAGAAATCATTGCAAACACAGTATGTATTAGCATAAAGAAGGTAAAAGAAAAGGAATTGTCCCACTGTGAAGGAAGAATGTAGTAAGAAGAGAAATGGAAGAAATAATAATTTAAAACCTATGTACCAATCATTAACAGCATCTAGGTGGTTAGCAAAGTTATCACAACAATGACAAGAAAAAAGAAAGTGCTTAGATATGACTTTGTCTGTAATGACTCTATTTTGTAAATTTTGTAAAAATTTGATTGTTGTAATCATTTTATGACCTCTGCCCCTGAATATTCACAGAATTGTTTGAAAGGATTTCAGAACTACTAGCTGTTGCTTTTGAGAAACCATAGAGAACAACTGGGTACCAGATGACTGAAGAAAAAAAGCAAATGAAAAGATTTTTTTATAAAAGGGAAAGTGTGTGGTGAAAAAGGGTCAGAAAATGAAACTCCTATTGTTCTGCTCTCAATTTCTAGAAAATACAGGGACAGAGAATTCAGCACACGATGTCTAAGTGTCTGGAAAACAGCAAAAAGATGCAAATCCAATCAAGTCAAAATCATTTGTTTATTAAGTAATCCTTCTGCTCTGTTCAGGGATGTTCTAATGTTCTAGACATTGACAATAAAAAAATATGTAGCCCAATTTGAAAGATTCGATGGGATAATAAAGTCATCAGAGATCTCAAAACCATAGTATAAGATTGAAAGAACAGGATAAAAATATGGTAATAAACATATTGCAGGGAGAAAATACAGAGTTACAATAGTTTCCAATATAGAAAATACTGCTGAACAGAGGAAGAGAATAATATGTTCTTCATGCTTTTGGTGAATAGGATTCACAATAAATTATAAGCTTAAATTGCAGCAAGATCATCTTGTTTCAGGTATTGGAAACCTCTTCTGAAGTTAGAGTAGTTAAACTCACTGACATAGGTTAATGTGGAGGTTCTATCACTGCCAGACCCCACTGATTGTGACTCTGTGATCTAGATTTAAATTGACATCTGCCAGCAGTGACTGGCATATCTGGTTTTGCTTGCTGGCAATGGGATAGGTAGATGTTCCTACGGGATTCTCTTAAAAATAATTTTTTAAAAACTTTTTTAACTGCAAGGGCTGTGTTATATTTGAATAAACTTAACTCCATGCTTTAATGCCTTAAATGAACACATTCTTAATTTGTAGGAAGTGAGTAAAGCACTTTTGCAGACCCAGTGTTCAGGGTATAAATTTCTATTTTCTAGTAACTTTTCCGCATGTCCCTTCTGTTTCATCACTAACCTATACCTACAGACTTTTCTTCCAATATATCCCTTCGTGCATATATTACATAATTCCAACACTTTTTCATATAGCATACAGATGTGGACTAAATAATACATATTTAAATGCATACTCCCTCTTTTTTCGTCTCTCCATGCTTTTCCATGTATAACATCCATGTTGCTTACACCAGTCTTGCAACCTATATTACCAGCTACACCATCTTCATTGCTACCTCTGCGTAGGCTCCATGAGCTAGTCAGAGGTAAAGCAACATGAATATTCATGATTCTAATTTATTAAATCTTGATATTTGAAAAATTTATCTTACCAACAACTTACAAAGTAGATCTTATTTTGAAATACAGGAGAAAGAATTTTTTTTAAAAACTAGTAACAGCAGTTTTTCTTGACTGGACATTGATGAAAAGAGCTATGAGGCAGTTTCTAAACTCTCAGTTTAAAATGATGTACCTGTTACCATTAGTATTATTCTCTTACCGCTGCTGCAGTAACAGATTCCCTGTCACATCTTAAAGATGCTGTTGTTAGGCACATCAATGCATAAGAATATAGTTATATTTTCTGTGATAAATCTATGTACATTTAAAATAAAGGAAAGAATATTTCTCAAGATATGTATGTATGTTTAATCTTTGAAGAGAAATGAAATTATCTAGGGAAAAAAAAGAAAACTTCCTAGTTTTGTATCTTCAAAATGCCATTTCAATCAAGTATCATTTTTTGTGTGCTTGAATAAATGGAATTACCAACTTGTGTAAAGTCCTTGATCAGAATGAGGCTCTTAAACCAATTATGTGAAGATCAAAGTGCTTAAAATTATAAAGAATACATTTAGAATTATTAAAGGCTTCAAATAGCTTGGTTCAGGCAAAACTATATATAATTGATCATCAGTATGTGTTGTCAGTAGAAACTGCAGTCATAGGTGTGAAGATCACTTTTTAGACAAATTGCAGTGAAACTTTTGTAAAACCCAAACCATAGCAGAGCTCCCTTTTCTAAGGATTTTCACTGAATGCAAAAGCTAGCCATTTTTATTCCTTTTTTCTAAGTATGGAAAGATGCACCATTAGTTAAAAGCACTAACTAATATTATCTGGATGAAAATGCCAAACACAGATGAAGCAAAACCAAAATAAATTACCTTGATTGCTGAGTAAGAAAAAATACAAATTCAGGGATTGGGATGCTGTTAAAACGTTTAAATAAGTAATTAATTTAAAAAAAACCCAACATAGGTTTATAGAGAAATTTCTTCTTTGCCAAAGGGCAGAGCAATTTGTAGGAAATTAGCATTAAGACTGACAATTCTCTGGATTGTCAGAGAATGATTGTATAAAGGAGTGACTTTATAACCCACCCTGAGAATAACATGACTGCTTTTATTGATTATTATTTAGCCTCTGTGCAGTCCCTCTATTCCTTTGCTTTGTATTTTATGATTCATTTATTACAGAATATAATATAATTCTGGATAGGTAGCATTTTCAGAGTCAGGCACATAAATCCTAATCTAGCAATCATCCTCTATATTTGTCAGACTGGTGACAGGATTTTCATTGATTTTAGTGATACAGGTTTAGGAACAAAATGGCGTGTATTATGTAGTGTATGATGCAAGTTAGTGAATTTAATTAATACTTTACTATCTGTCTGTAGTTACAGTTTATAACCAAAATCAAAACTTTCTAAAAGTAGTCACAATCTCATAATCACATCTCTGGCATTTTTCTGCTTATCAGATCTGAGAATCTCTTGATGGACTCAACCCTACTTCCAAGTCTAAAAGTAACTAAGTAACTACAGTTTTATCACAGAAAACACTTCCAGCTACTATACTAGGAGTGTTGTGCTCTCTTAACATACTTGGCAACCTCGCGGTGGGTTAGCTTTGGCGAACAGCCAAATGATCACCCAACTGCTTGCAGCCCTCTCCCCTGTAAGACAAGGGTAGGAGTAACTGGAATGAGAAAGCTCATGGGTTACCATAAAAGCAGGGATACTGTTTACCAATTACTGTTACTGACAAAACAAACTTGATGTGGAGGTTAACTTCTTGCCAATTAAAATGTAATAGTTAATTTGAGTAGGGGGGAACAAGAAGATGCATGTTAAAGCACCATTTTCTCCCCGCTTTTCCCAGGTGCCAGACTCCTGTCCCTGACCAGCACAGGGGGTATCGAGGGAGTATACAGTCAGAATTTAAATTTCTCTTCGCTGCTCCTTCTTTCTCACACTTTTCCATTCCTCCGGCAGTCCATGGGCTGCAGTCTTTCAGGAAAATGTGCTCTGGTGTGGGCTTCCCACAGTTACATTGGGTATATCATTTGCTTTGGCATGGGTCTTCCAGGGTCTGCAGTGCTCTGCCATGGAGAGCACCTCGTCTTCTCTCTCTTTCTCCGCCCTTGGTGTTCCCTATTTTTTCTTACTGTTCCCATTCCCACCTCCTCTCTCCACGCAGCATTTTCTGCCCTTTCTTAGCTGTGCTTTCACAGAGGCACCACTAGCTCTGCTGAAGGGCTTAGCTGTGGCCCGCTGAGTCTCCACTGTGGAACTGGTAGGAATCCGCTGCTCCCAACCCGGGAGAGCCCCACACCCCTTCCTACCCTGCAGTCCCTGCTCCACTCCCTGTACCGAAACCTTGATATACACAGCTAATACAAACCAAAAAAGCAGAGTATTACTCAAGTCTAGGGAATAAAGCTAACATTATAAAATTAGATGAATTAGGTCAACAGGATGACAGATGGAATTCAAAATTAAATATGGAGTCAGCTATGATGGTAAGGTAATTGAACTATTTATGCACCTTGCTCATTTCTAAATTAAATTTAACTAATTCGGGAAAGCAACCAGATGTCACTGAAAGCTTTGAGTTAACATACACTTGCTGTTTCAAAAACAAAAGCCTGAAGGACGGAAGAGTACACGATCCGTACAAAAGGGAGTAACACGGGCAGGCGGCATCATAATCATAATGTGTCTCCTTCCAGCAGCGCTCAGGGAAGACCTGCGAGCTTGCGTCTCCCGCAGGCGCGAGAAGTTCTGTCTCGACAGGACTGCGAGTTTTGAAAGGACGCGTCGGCCCAGGGATTTTCGCAGACCTAACTCCAGAGTACGAAGTGCCAGCGCAGCTGCAGGGAAGTTCCAGCGGTTTCCACCCCCACCTGGAGGAGCCGGCGGCACGGCGCGGCTCCCGCGGGGTCAGGAGGAGCGCAGCGGAGCTCGGGCAGTGCGAGCGGTCCCAGCCGCCCGGGATGTTGGGGATGCTGGGGATGCTGGGGATGCCGGAGATGCCGGGGATGCGGGGGATGCT